>JAUEJJ010000045.1:7203063-7216966 GCA_032164275.1 Synergus coniferae
GCTGAAAAGAAGTTGGTAACAAATGAGAAAATATAGTGACGCGAGGCTGGTTCGAAAAATGATGAATTTCTTCGGTTTTCTTCGATACGTAAGAATGAAGTCGTGGATAAAAAATGAAAACGAGAAACGACAAGTGATATTTTTAGAAATCCGCTGCTGCTGCTTCTACGCTCACATAGTGATGGCACTTTGCACGTGTTTATTTCAGTAGCTCTCATTCCGAGAAAGACCGAAAGCTTTGTATCCGATGCTAAACTGCTTTCACGTATTCGCATAGGCGGTGAAGGAGGATGATTCCGGCATCTCCTTCATTCTCTGACCATTCCTTGTAAAATCTTATCTGTCTGTATCCGGTTATTGTATCCGGTTCCGGCTAAGTTTATTAGTCGATCAATCTCATTTGCAATGATGAATTGCAGACACCTCGAAAGAATCACTAATTCTCTTCTGAACAGATTCTTTCACTAGTGAGAAATAATCTTACAAGGTTGTCACAATTGCTTCTATTTTTTAAAGTGGGCTTCGTGTTAAAACAAGCAGATACAAATTATTAGGACAGACCTTTTGTACACTCTAAATTCAAAATTGAATAATTTTAATTAGAAGTATTCAAATCCAGAGGCAGCTATATTATTTTTGAAGGTTTTATGACAAATATTCAGAAATAGTTTAGAAATCAAAACTACCGAGGTGATATAAAAGATTCGATTGAAGTAAATTGGAATATTATAGTTAGAAGACTTCCTTCGTTCTTTAAAATTTTAAATCTTCCTCGCTGTATCTAACTCGTAATTCGAAATAAGAAAAGTTTCAGTTTAAAGTTTGGTTAAAATATCAGAGTACCAGAACAAAGTCGAAAGTCTAGATAATAACAAACGAGAATGTTTTTTTAATCCACGTGACTGCCAAACGTGACGATACGTAATTGACGTAACATCAGTCAAACATACTGATCGTGGGTGGACATGCAATTCACTATAATGGCTTTAGTTTTCAATTATTAGTCATTGAGTATTAATAAAATTAAGTTTAAACAGAAAGGAAGGATGAATAAAGAAGTTGATGAACGTTTCAATCAATTTTAATAATATTTTTTCAACATGTAGATATGATTTTAAAAACTTTAGGAGTATTTTACAAATAATAAAGATATATGACGCTGAAGAAAAATATTAAAGACTGGAAAATGATTCTAATTTCCTGTAGTCTGTTCCAAGATATTCAGATATTTTACAACTTCAGCCAACGTCAGAATTACGTATTCTTTATTGATCGTTTAAAATCAGATTTCTGTGTATCGTAGTTACGCTTACGTCCGACTTGAAATGATTTAGATTGCTTCGAATCTTCGTATACTAAGCTGGACCATCGCCTATTTTCATCGAACTTACTGTGGAAAATGGTACACACCTGGGTATTTAGAACACCAACGTGTGTATCGTATTTTTTTTTTTTTTTAAATTCATGTCATACATTCAATCTTTAGCTCTCTTTTTTAAATTAATAACATTCAAATAACAAGGTGGCTACATGTCAGGGAAATGTCAGGGAAATGCGAAAATTGAATTTTTTTAAGAAAATCTTTTAGACCAATTCTAATTTTAAGTCGAAAATTTAAGCGAGCTTTTATAGGGGATAAATTAAGTAGTATTTTATTCATATTTTCAAAACGTTTCCTCAAGAAATTGTAGTGTTATATACGAGCAGTAGTAAATTATCCTAGTTGCAATTTTACGATCGAAAGTCATACTTTACTTAGACATTTTTTTACTTTCACTTGCTCTTTTGTTCGTTATAATTTTCCGGTTCATTTTTTAATACCTGCGTACAAGTTATCTAATGTTCAAGTATTTTAAAAAGTAAAAAGACATTTTATTATAATAATTGACATTTAAGGTAATTTGGTTTTTGTTTTAAATATAAATTTGATTTGTTGAGTTGGACAGGTTTATCTTAGTGCATTGAAAACGTTTATACTCTATTTTGTAAATTTGAAGGATTTCAATTTGGAAAGCACCCAAACTTAAAAGACTTTACATTAAAAGGCAGTAAAATTTAAAAGCTCGGTACTTAAGTTATTTCAAATGGTTTCTTAAAAAAGAAACACTTTAAACAATTTACATTGAATTTGAAAAATGCTTCAAGTTTCCCAAAGTGTGTAAAATGTGTAAACGTATACTTTCAGCCGGTATTTGATACTAACTTTCTGAAGACTTTGATTTAAAACAAAGAAAAGGAAATAATTTCCAGCTTCAGGTAGTAAAAAAAGACCATTTCGTTTTAACAGTTCTGCTTATTATGAATTTGAGAGGCTGCCAATCTCTACCTTGTGTTACGATTCTTGAATAGCAAAGCGATTGATACGTTTATTTTTTTTCTTTGTAGTTCATTGGCTCTATGGAGGTTCCACGTCCAACGAGCCGACTGGAGATCATGGCGGCGATGCGGAGAATTCGCGTAAGTATCCACCTAATGCAGGGTGTGCATTTGTATTACATACCTGCACATATATACCTATCAGCTACCAGCAATCCCGAGAGATACCCATTACCCGTTTGCAATCACGTGTGTTTGTATAAATACATACGTGTAAGCTCAACACTTACTCACCATACCGGTAATCATCTGGCAAGACACTGACAATGATTCCTTTCGCTTTTAGTATGAGTTCAAGGCCAAGGGGATCAAGAAGAAGAAAGTGACACTGGAGGTCTCGGTGGACGGGGTGAAAGTCACATTACGTAAGAAAAAGGTAAATCTCGCGAACTCGCCCACTGAGGAAGCACCGTTGCTTGATCGTTTGTTTTCGATTGGATTGGCACCGACTTTAATGCGATCCTTATTTCCTGCACAGAAAAAACAGCACTGGATGGACGAGAACAAGATGTATCTGATGCATCATCCGATATACAGGTACTTATTCAGTTATCAATTCGTACCTGATCAACCATCAGGGTGGCCACTTGTCAGGGCAATGTCGGAGGAAAAAAATTTGCCAAGAAAATTAGGACAGTGTCAGGAAAATGCGAGTAGCAGTCAAAGAAAATAGAGATTAATCTATTAATTATAAAAATAAATAATAAGGCTTGTAAATGTTGGAGAAATTGAAAAATTGAATCTTATGGCCATCCTGACCATGTTCCTCTAAAGTGTTATGAAATATCACTAAATATTTCAAAATTCACAATTAATTTAGCAACAAATATTTGATTTCAGGATTTTCTATGTCTCCCATGATAGCCAAGACTTGAAAATATTTAGCTACATTGCCCGTGACGGCAGCGGTAATTCCTTTAAGTGTAATGTCTTCAAATCTAGTAAAAAGGTAAGCGCATCTTCAGTAATTAAATTCTCAGATCAGAGTTTTCCGATCTGCAGCTATTACAGGCCATCAGTTATTCACCTTTTATCACCTATTTTCAATTTATTCACCTCTTTCACATATTTTGGGAATTTGTTACCTTTTCACCTTTCTCTAAAATTCTTTGAAATAACTTCAAACTTGAAATCTCTTGAAATTCCTTAAAGTCACTTACAATCTTTTTAAATCCTTTAAAATCTTTTCTTTAAAATCTCTTAAAATTCCATGAAATCCTTGGTTCAGAATGAATTTCCATCCGAAGCTGTCGCTAGGGCATCCTAAGGATCCCTTTGTCTCAACATAAACTTGAAAACCTTAAAATTGAAAGAAATTAATTTTTTGTCTTTAACATACATTTTTGCACCTGCGCTCTACACTTGGTCTTACTGCACTTAAACCCCTCGTGGCTTTAGTTCCGCTTGGATTGTTTCGTTTTATATCCAACCGCGGGGTTTCGTTGTACATCGTGTACGACCGGCTTAACGCTTTCTTACACACGCGCACAGGTGCGTACGTGCATTATATATATTCGCAATAATTTCGCGGTGCACGCCGTCGTCTGGCGTTTTATCAACTGACGTTATTGTGCTTCCAAAAATAAATATTTAATGCGCGCGCGTACCCACGACACGCGGGTGAGATGACGCGGTGGCCGCGTTTCCAGTACTTGTGCTTTTTTTTTAAATTATTTATCTTCTTCTTCCTTCACTTGACTTCTTTATTTTCAAAGAACAATGACTTTTTACCTTTTTATTTGTTCATAGGATAAACAAAATTTTTCTGAAGCTTTATTTATTTATTTCTTTTTTTATAGAAATGTTAAGTTATTTATTTATTTCAGAAAAATTCAACTACTTCTTTCAAATGCAAAATTATTTTTCAAAAAGATTGCTGCTGACTTCAGAAAAAAAATCTTCTTGATTACAGAATGTGTATAACTGAATTTTACTTAAATAAATGAAGAAAAGAATTTCATTTCTTTTTTGTCATTGCGACGTTTTATGAGGAAGTCTTAGGAAAGTTTAAGAATACTCAGGATATTTTTAACAAAATTTTTCCACAAAAGAGTTGCAGTCATCACATGTCTAAGTTGTTCTAAATTGTTTGTTCAATAAAGCTATTTATTTTATTCAACTAAATTATTTTAATTAGGGTTTTTTGCATACTATTTAAAGAGACCATTAATTTTTATTATAATTAATTATTTGTAGCGCCACAGCTACTTTTTCAGTTTTATCTAAGTGAAACCTATTAGTCTTTGTTCTGGCGAAACATGATGTCTCAAGTTAGTTTCTATAGATCCTACGATCTTACAAATACTGACAATGTGTGTTCTGATTATATTTATACGTATCTCTGTACTTGGAATTCTATTTATATCGCAAATCTTTTGTTGTTTGTCAAACTGAATTTGAATAAGTGCTCGATAAATATTGTTGTGCGTGATAAATATTTTTAAACAAATGCGGAAATTGTTGCAAATAGACTTGAGAATTATGCAGTGGTAAAATGTAATATTTTTCACAACATTAATACTTCATCTATTATTCTTAGCAACTTAAATCCCAAAATTTATTGTTGAAAACTATTATTATTTTTAATTTATGATAACATCACTTATTCTCTTTTGCTAGGGGAAACGAGATACAGATTCCAATTATTCGAAATTGGAATTAAAATTTCCTCAAAAAGAAGTTCTTCTTCAACAAAAATCCTTTAATAAAAATCTTAATAGCTTGAAAGTTTTTTTTATACACAACTTGATGGGTGGTCTCTAGTTCAATTCACAGGATAAAAGGAAAGCTCCAGGAAGAAGTAAATAAATCAGCCACTAACTCTAAAAATAGAATCCAATGGTCGCATCAGTTTACATTTTGCATCTGGTACAGGGAACCCAATTGTTATCATCACTTGAGAGTCTCTGCAAAATTAATTCTATCATAAAAGTCGTCAGTTTACTTTCTATTTCAGTTATGGTCTTATTCTAAAAGTACTGCATTTTCTGGAACTCGATGATATGTACTTTTTTTCTTACAAGGGGACCATCTTCATTCATACTCTTGACACAGAGGACTTGATTTGCGACGTCTGCGACAATAGTTTCTAAATTGGCAGATGGCAGGGTGTTCGAAAAGAAGAAGGGAAGCTCAGATGTGGACGTACTATAACCGTTCTAGAAGCCAACATTTCATACACCCACCTATCCACCTAACCCACCAGCTCCACTAATCCGCCAGCCAGTCAGCCATCTGATTCTTCACCACACGCGGCGTGGATCCTCCACGAAATGCCATTGAGCACCGTGGATCCCAGAAAATTAATGCGCTTATAAATAAACTGCGAGGAAAAATCCAGCCAAATAACACGATGGCGAGCTTCAACCAAGCTCAAGAACTCCGAGAACTAGTACATCATTTTCAACCAACGTGAGCTCTCCACCAAAACTTCCGCTGACTGCTAGAAAAGAAATCCGGAAATAATCGGAGTAAATTGAATATCTTCTGTTAGAGAAGAAAATTACTAGGAGGAAGAGAAATTGTACAGAGAAGACTTTTTGGAGATCTGGAAGTTGTAAGGTGAAAGTGAATCAAGATCAAGTGAAGAAAAAGAAGTGAAGAAGATTAGAATAAGTTTCCATCAGAGGATGAAAAGTTAGGACCTTCTGAAAATTAAAGAAGACTATTAGCTTTTACCCAAAAGACAGGAATATAAACTTCGGATAGAATTTGGGAAAGTGAATCAAGAGGAACTAAGAAAGTTTTCATCTTCTGAGAAGAATATACAAGAAGACATTAAATTTAATCTGAGGATAGGAAATAGAACTCGGGGAAAGATTTAAACCAATTCATGATCTTTTTGTCTTTAAATACCAGAAGTAGTAGATTCTCTTTTTCTGAGACCATGTTTCAACTCTGTTCCAAAATACATTATCTAAGCAGTGACATAGATCGTCTTAACTGAATGTTACACAAAGAGAGAAAGAGAGAGAGAGAGAGAATTATTGCTTCAAATCCTTAAAGAAAGAAGTTTAAAGACTACTGATTGATTTTCGAGGATTTTTTGGAATCGAAATTCCGGATCATTGATGTTAACTAAGACATAAGTTGTATGGAAATCTTCATTATCTGAGCTCGTCTGCACTGACATAAATGATATAGCGAGCAAATTCCGCTTGTCAGAATGCGCACCTGGTCAGACAAATCATGCTTGCTCATGACATACTGCGCACTCCTCTGACCTTGTCGGCTGTTTCTTGAAAATTCTTAAATGAAATGATTACCTTGATATCGTGATAAAAAGTGTAACATTAATTTAAGAATGTGCAAGAGGTGAAATATAACAGTGAAATTCAAAATTTAACAATGTTACGAGGTGGTTTGACAAGACAGGCCAGTATTTTGGCTGATGTTCCTGCGAATGGAAGTGGAAACTCAAGTCCCGGAAGTCCGGCGGATGTTGATTGTGCAGTCAGACCGAGGAAGAAACTTTCATTTAAGGAACCAGAATTTTTTGGATATTTGAGGCTCAAGAAACCTCTTCCGAAAAATAAGCAACCTCCGTTAATTGAACATTGTGTCACTCCAGCGACGGAATCGAACTTGAATGATAGTCTTTTCGATGAAGATGATGAAGCATTTAAGGCAGAACTTGAGGTGAAATTTTGGATGTTGACAAATTTTAATTTCATTTCAGTTAATACATAGGTTGATGTGATTTCAATTTGGTTTCGAGTCCCTAATTCTTTATTAATTTAAAACATTCTACTACCAAAAAAGATTACTGTCAAGAAATATTATTAGTTTTGCTGTGTATGTGGTAGAGACGCTTTTAAATCAGACGTTGGAATGTTGGAAAGTTAATTCGGTTCTACCTTCTGCGAGTGTCACTCTTCATTATCTGTCGTAGAAAGGGGAGAAATTTAGGATTGTTTTTTTGCGATGACGTGTTCGTTTGCAAATAGTTAGGTATTTTAGGTTTCCTAAATTCTTCGCTCCTCTAAAAATGGAAAATAAATTTGCATAAGTTCTCCATTACTTAAAAAAATTAATTTTAACTTTCTAAACATTGAGTTCAACTTAATATTCTTATCGAAAAAAACTTTGTACTTTCTGATAAATTTCTTACCAGCAATTAATTAATTTTTAATTATTTCAGAGTCAAGCGATGAGAGTAGTTAGGACTGTGGGCCAAGCATTCGAGGTGTGCCATAAACTCAGTATAAATGCAAGTGGTGAAGAGAAAGATAGAGGAGATAATGATAGAGGTAGCAGAGATTCGGAAAATCTTCATCGAGACGATGATTACGACGACCGAGAAGAGATCGGAAGCGATCAACCTCAACCTTCCCCAACTTCACTTCACAAAGGTCAGCGTAACATGGCACTGTTCAATGGATTCTAGCCAATTGTTTCCATTCTAATTACTAATCGTTTCATTCAATCTGATTCACTCATTGACCAACTTTCAATTCTTTATTGTCTTCCGCATTCCTAATTCATTAACTAATGTTGATTTCGTTGCTCTGCCTTTCAGTTAAAAAATATCGTATCTAGGATTTTTAGTACATATTGGAAAGTAACAATATATTTAATATTTGCAGACATATCGCTTTTAGGTGATGGAGAAGACGTGATCCCAGAACAAACCCCAGTATCGTGTCTTCTCAGATCTCATGAAGTGCCTGTTACATCTTCTGCTTCACCTGTTGGACAATCTCCATCGGTAAATCTCGTTTACGAATCCATATCTCACATCCAATATCCAACTGAGAATACTCACTAGAATTTTCCGTGAAAACTAATCTCTATTATACTATCGATTAGAATTGTGAGATTTCGATAATCGTTTAAATTTAATAGAACTTAAACGATTATCGAAAAACCTGACTGGTAATGTATTTTGAAATAATAATAAACTCATCATTGAAGACTCTAAAAGTGATTTGAAGTTTCTTCTTTTCCAGGGAACTGTAGGTTCCGAGTGCGGTGGATTGCTAGCAGGTGGTGAACTGACAGCTCTGAAGCATGAAATTCAGCTTCTTCGAGAGCGATTAGATCAACAGAATCAGCAAACTCGTGCTGCTGTAGCGCACGCGCGACTTTTGCAAGATCAACTAGCCGCAGAAACAGCTGCTCGTATAGAAGCTCAAGTAATTAATTCTCTTATGATTCCCAGATAGGACCTTGTCACTCCTGCTCTTTATCGTTATTAATATTTGATTTTATTCCTTTTTAGACGAGAACTCATCAGTTGCTTGTTCAAAACAAGGAACTGCTGGAACACATAGGTGCCTTGGTAGGTCACCTACGGGAACAAGAACGTATTTCTTCTGGACACATGACCAGTCAGTCGCAAGTGCCAAGTTCGGCGAACGTACCGTCCCAAACTCCTACAATCCCTGACTTGTCCGGTCTTGGCCAGGTAACGCTCTATCGCATACCTTGACGCTGCGTGCCAGAGCCGACCAATTCGCCTCTGCTATTGCTTGTTCCTGCATAGCGTATACCTACCTTGCAGTTTAATTAATTTAAGTAACGTAATTAATGAAGCCATGCATTTTTGTACATTTTGATACTACGTAACACTTTTTGTACTAATGTCTTTTTTAACTTTTTTTTACACCGTTTATAATAAAATGGAAAATACGAAAATCCAATCACGTCTATTCGTTTCTGGATTAGTTTAATATATTATCTGTAAATTTGGCTGACGCATGTCCTAATCTGCCTAATGTACATGTGGCAATTTTTTAAAAACCAGATCAGAAACTTTTTTTTTGTTGAGATTGAAACTGGAACGAGTAACTGAATTGGAACACCCGAAAGTCAGCTATTTAAATAACAAATTCCTTTTCAGCAAGTAACTTCCTTGCACGGATCTGATCAGTGTTGGCTATTAATCTGCTCATAAATACTGTGCTAAGTTTGAATTGTGTCGTCGGCTAGGTAATGTAACTGATATTGAAGATGTATTGTCTCGGGCGCATCCTACTGTACTGACACGGGAATAGATGCTAAGAAAATAAAAAGAAAGTGTGTATTATAAAAGGTAGCCTTCGGTGGTTGATGAAGATCGACAATACATCGACTGATGTGTTAAGCTTACCAAAAACGAATGGTAATGTTTCCTCAGCGCCCCGGAGGCCAGAACTCACCCTGGGAGCTGGATCCACCGTCCTTTCCATATTGCTCTTATCAGCCTTATCCGACTGAGTCTATGTTATATCCTGGCAACTCGAATACAATGGGTCTTCAGGGAACCAACAACTGCACCGACCAATTGCACTTTCAGACGCAGCTTCTTGAAAGGCTTCACAACATCAGTCCGTATCAGCTCCAGAGGTCTCCTTACACAACACCCTCGCCGTATGCGATGGGACCCAATTTGTTAATTCCACCGAATAGCAGGCATTCGGTAAGTTTGGAAGTCACTGGCTGAGATTTGCTTTGCTTAGTCTTAAACGAATTTAGATATACCGAGCAAAGCAAATTTCAGCCAGTGAAGCAGTAACAGAGTCGCTTTACCATTTAATAAAAGTAGTTAACCCCTTTTCAGAATTCATCTCAATTCTCGCCAGGGTCGATGTCCTTGAGGGTCTCTCAAGCGAACAGTTTTTCCTCCTCACCAGTGATATCTCAGAAGATGGAGACCTACACTACCCCTGGATCCGACATTAATCATATAATGCAGGAGACAAGTTATTCGAAAACCTTACCGTCTGATAATCGGAAATCTGCAGACGTTAGAAGCAAAGTCAGAACTGTTTACGATGAAATACCCCCTATTATTCTCGACCCGCCTCCTCAGGGAAGACGAAACGATAATCCTCTCAAGAAAGAGGTACAGAGTTCCAGAAATAATGTGACGATTCAAGAGGAAAATGAGTCACTAAATCAAAAGTCAAAGGAGAGAGAAAAAAAGTTGGCGAGTGTCTTAAGGACGCCTGGACCGCCACCTTCAAGAACCACTAGTGCTAGATTGCCTTCCAGAAATGATCTTATGTCACAGGTGAAACGCACCACATGGGCTCGACACACTACAAAATAATTTAGAGGGTGAAGAATTTGAAAATTTATTTTCTTCAAGATTGAAAGGTGCCTAGGGCGTTTTTGTTGTTTTCTTTGAATTCTTGTGAAAATTAAACTCAAACATAATAAGAATTGTAAATCTTCCGCGGAATCGACACCCTAATTTCAATTTTAAGGGATATTAAAGTTTTTAAATCAATTTGATTCAGTAGTAGTTTTTATACAATTATTTGTAACCTAGACAGTTGAAAAATTCGAAGGTTTTCAGATTGACTCGCTTTTTGTATTCAACTATTGATAATTCTTGGTTCATTTAAAAACAAAAATTAAAATTGAAACCGATGAAAAAGTAGAAGTTTTGAAGAACGGAAATATTAAATTTGACCCTTTATTTTATATTTTCCCGTGATGACGTTCCCTGCGTTATTACTTATGTGGATGGTGTTGAATTTTACCTGAACTATTGAACCTCGTTCATGTAGCCGAAGTGGTTATTATTAAATTACAATCAAGATTATTAATAAAATGATTATTACAAATCTTCATTGAAATCATATAATCAATAATCTGATGTATGATAATATACAAATAATTTGAGGGACCTGGTAGTATAACGCACACTTCGATGAAAAAAAAAAGAAATAGCTTTGTGCCTTGAATATTTCGTTTTTCTTGTTGAGAGTTTACAAAAATTTTATTAAAAAATCTGTTAAAATGCAAATTGTTTAGCAGTTTAGCTACCAACTTTATTACAGAACCAGAAACAGGTTCTATATCCACTCTCCTATTCCATTATCACTTTTAAGAATCCTAAACTGAAAGTTGGATATCATAAAAAAATTTACGACGAGATTAATACATAAATGTATACGAAAACTTATTGCCAGAGTGGTCGACCCCTCGCTTGGTGGACTCCGTGGGTAGAGGGACATGAAGACTTAAACTTTGTGACAATAATCCATCTATGAAGAAAAGTTTAGATTTGAAAGATTTTTTTCAAAGTAAAAATGAAGAAATAGCAAGTAACTTTTTTTAAACTGTCACGCGAAGCTTTTTTATGTCTTCTCAATTTGTCAGCGGATGATTAATATGACAAAATATTTGCATAAGCATAACATCCTAATTAATATATTAAAACCTTTGTGGAAGGAAGTTACGAGGTGTGTCTCACCTACTTTTCTCTCAAATGAAACCCTGCGTGCCTACACCTACGACTTTGTTTTTTTTGTACACATAGAAATTGTATACACACTCTCTAAGCGCACTTTACGTGTACAGACGGCATTTAGCGCTCATAAGTTAATGATACCGGACATTAATTAGCCAACGTATTACCACGACGCTTTTCTGACGCATAAAACGCCAGTAAAACTTGAGCTTTGAAAGAGTAATGCTGGCAAAAAGTAACTGTTCATTCAACTTTTAAGTCCCAGAAAATCGGTAATCGATTTCCTCTTTAAAAGCAGGTGTAGCTTAAAAGGTCATCCAATATGTAAATGTTATCAACGTTTGAGATTTTGGTACAGAGTGAACAAAAATGAAAGCCACTCAGTCAAGTGTCAACGGTAAAGAAGATAAGTCGTCAAATGAACTTAATATTCGGAAAGATTTTATAATAGAAGAAAAAGATGAAAGTAATGATGAAGGTGGTCAATGCTTATCAAAAACGAGAGAGCAAGGGACGACAGGAATTCTTCGTTCAGATAGTGGAACCAGTTTTCGGCGTGCAACTGTCCTCTTCTCTTCATATCAGGTAAAAATATCTAAATTGTGATCATCAGAACCTTCATTTAAGGTTCTGATAAATTCTATAGCTTAATATTAGTATTAATATTAGTAGAAGCCATAAAATTCGGCATTATTCATGACCTTCGTTAAAATTTCAATATGTTCTTTTAGATCATAGAAAACCAAGAAAATCAATAAAATATAATACAGTAAATACTTAAGAGTAAATTATGTTGTAGGTAAAATTAGAACACTGTTTATTGATTGAAAGTAAAATATTACACAGTAAAACAATACACTTAGCGTATTGAAAAACATACGTAAATTATATACTTTGAAAAAATGTGCCAAACAAATATTAATTGTTTTGACAGTTTTTTCAATCATCGTACACGCCATGGTGAGTGATATTTTACTCCTGATCAAGGTAAATTACATAAACACTATTCACCCTTAAGTTTTTACCGTGAATGAATTATAATATTATTAATATTTTTATTTCTTTCATTGATTTTTTATAATCTAAATTTCATTGACATTGGCTAAAGACCAAGAAATAAGGTGCATGGTTACATGGTCTAGGGATGGGGGGGGTCAAGTGAGAATATATCTCACTTGGAGGTCAATAAGGACGTATCTCACGTGGGGGTTAATGAGGGCGTATCTCTCATTAAATGCAATTTAAGGATTTGAATTCAAGGCACATTCAATAAAACATACATTAATGCATACATGATAACAAAAATATTCTTTGATGATAAAAAAAACGTAAACGATTTAAAAATTTTTAATGAATACTTCGTCAAAGAAATACTGGTAAACCTACTAGGTAGTATAGTAAAATTTATCTTCGCTTTTAATATAATGATCGTGCCTACAGTTAATAAAGCCTAAAAAGTGAAGCCGTGAAACTACCCCCTGGAGAAAATCTAAGCCAAGAAGATTTATAATAATGATTATTATGCCCATCACTTTTAATATAATCCCTACTTTATTAATCCAGGAAGGCTATAAATTGACGAAACTGGAAAACACGCAATGAGCCAATTCGCTACGCCTGTTGGTTGTCAATCCTTCACATATTACCTTTTTGTGTGCTTTATATACACATTGTGTGAATGTAGAGCACTATGCCACTGTCAAAGTGGTGATTTTTTTGTGGATTTTCTAGAAGTGGCGTGTAACTGACAGGCATGTCGAGGGCGAGTAAAAGTGATTAGCTTCGGGTAAAGGGTGCGGAGTCTCGTGCAAGAATAAGTGTAAAAGAACACGATGATTTGTACATCCTTTACCATTAATAAATAATCTTAAACATATTTCAATGCATAAAAAGAGATATATGTCCGGATTCAATCTTTGGGAAAAAGAATTTTCTTATAATAATTTACATAAGCAAAATTTAGTAGCAGGTAGTAGATTTAATATATTTCCTGTTGAGAAAAATATATTTATAAAATATAGGAAATAATTAATTATGAAGTTTCTTCAAAAATGTATTAAAATTCATATCATTCACTTGATTTTTATTATTTCGAAAGTTATTGATGCTTTTACATATAAAACATGGAAATCTTAACTTTTTTGCAATATCTTAAAAAATTTATAAAGTTACTTCGTTCTGTAAAGATTTTTCGCAGAACTTTTATAGCTTTTAAATTATTTTTAAAAATATACTCTTTGATGTAATTAAATTTAAGAGAACTTAAACGATCATCGAAAACAGGTGAACTCAAAATTCTGACCGGTAGTGTAAATCTATCTAAATGTAGATGGTAGTTTGTTTCTA
>JAUEJJ010000045.1:7234827-7254990 GCA_032164275.1 Synergus coniferae
TAAATATATATTATATATATATAATATATATATATAAAAGGAAAAACGTGTAAATTCAAGGTCAGTCCTAAAATTTCATGATTGTTCATTATATTGTACTATTACGAATTTCCTATAAAAATTCAGATATAATTTTTAAATTCACAAGAGACTGAGTTGAACATTTGATCCAATTTTTTGACAAGACAAGCTTTATAAATATATATACTAAGATATAAAGATCAATGTGATGTGAATACAGTCGATCGAGATAATGAGCTTAAATATAAAATGGACGTAAAAAAACATTTACAATCACAGTTTCAATTTGAAAAAGGACAAAGTTTAACTAGACCGCCTATTTCATTACTATTATTTCATAAAATACTTGAAAGAATCTTCCTCTCTTTCTAGACTGGCCACCTGCAAATGTCCCCGTTTTCGAGATTCCTAGTCTTCTAAAATTTGAATTATTTTTTTATTATTCAATACTCATTTACAGAATGTTTACAGTCCGATCGGCAAAGAGTGACGCCAATCCCTTATCCTTATAGAATCAGTCTACCGAAATTGTAAAAAATTCCCCGAGGTCTTAATCCCTTAGGCTGCATAAGCACAAGGTGTCAGTCAAGTGTCCCTAAAAACCTCCAACTTACACCGACTATTCTATGGAAACGCCCTAGGGTTGACGCCCCATTCGTAAATTGCTTTTAATTTAACGAAATCAGGGAAACACTTTAACTGCTCATCATTATTACTGAATCCTTTGATTCTTCGAAAAAACAAAAAAATTTCAATTCGCTAGAAAACACGATCTTGGTAACCGCTGTCGGCGACGCTAGTGCTGGGTTTATTAGGTCCACCCGGGACTGGATGATGTGGATGTCTCAAATGACCCGATCTTCTGGGAGGGGCTAAATATTCAAACATACTCTGGGTATATTGAGATAGCATTTTGCTAAGATCGCAAGGCATTGGGTCGTTCCAGAAAAATTCGTGATCCATGGCTAGATCAGCATCGATTCTCTTGCTAGGATCGAGGATTAGAAGCTTGTCCAAAAGATCGCAAGCGTATGAGTCTTTTACGTAGGGTTTCAGTCTTTCTTTTACCTGCGAAATAATTCAAATTTCCAAATTAAAAAAAAATGTACAGTTGTAAATAATTAATTTAATGAACTAGTTAACGTTTAAGATATAATTATAAAAATAAATCTATGGTTTTATAAGTAGTTTATATACCTTTCGCTTTTGTCCTTTAATAAGTTCAATCTTATTGTAGAGGTCTAAGTTTTCTACGCCAGGCCAGACTTCAGGTGTAATGGAACCACACAACTGAGAGATGAGAATTAGTTGTTGCTGATCTGTATTACCTTGCATGATTGGCGATCTGAAAAATAAAATTTGGTATTAATACAAATTTAAAAATAAAAGAACTTTAAAAGAATTGCGGAACAGATATACGTTTGAATTCATTTGTAATTACGAATCCCTCGATAAAGGGAAATGAGCAAATTTATTTGCACCAACTTTACGTTCGCAGTAATAAATATTTTTAACATATTAATATTAATATCGATTTTTTGTAAAAATTACCATACCTTGTCCACATTTCAGCCATGATACATCCAGCACCCCACAAATCGACTGGTGGTCCATAATTTCTGTCACCCAATAATAATTCTGGTGGTCTGTACCAAAGAGTAACAACTCTGTTCGTGTATCGATTTGGTTGACCATTTTTATTAGCACTAAAAGCTCGTGCCAGACCAAAATCAGCCAATTTTAAAACACCAGTCTTTGTTATTAAAACGTTAGCAGCCTTCATATCTCGGTGTAAAATCTGTAATTAATTAAAAGAATGTTAAGGAATAGCCACATTTCATTATAATTCGCAATGATTGTTCATTTTAATAAGATAGTGCTTACTTTATTACTGTGAATATAGTAAAGTCCATTCAGTAATTGCACCATGACTTGTTTAATTTCACCTAAACTGAATTTTACGTTTATATTTGAAAGCAAACCGGCAAGGTCATGCTCGCAAAAATCGAATATGAGATAGAATGTTGGTCGATAACGATTTCCAGGAGTAGCTGCAAAAAAAATTTTTAGATTTGGTCATGAATTACTTTGAAATACTTTACATTTGGAGAAGTTTTTAATTTTAAATTTGTCATTGATGTGTTAAACTTATAACGCCTTGAAATTCTAACTTACCTTTTGTTCTGCAAATCTCGATCAGATTAACTATGTTGTCATGTTTGAGTAACTGTAGAATCTTTATTTCTCTCAGTGCGGTTATGGGAAACTAATCAAAGAAATTAAATCAATTAAAATGATTTTTATTTTACTTTATAGATCAATGAGGGCAATAATATATTTTTTTTTTCTACTTACACCCTCTTTTTCATTGTCCATCAAAACTTTCTTCATAGCCACATACTTTTTACCCGTTTTCTTGTCTCTGGCTTTGAAAACCTCACTGTAAAAACAAAATATTGCAATTAATAATTATATTTATTAAACCAAAAGCAGGCAGTCAACTATCTACTAAATAAAATAAACTTCTGAAATAAACAAACACTTTAATAATACATTATACTTCTATTTTCAAAGGAAACAGAATGTTAATTTTACTTACCCAAAAGTTCCCTGACCAATTTTGGCAACTTTTTCATATTTGGTGGATTCGTCGCAATAAAGAAAATTGAATTCCTCAATATATTTTTCTTTTTCCTTAGCATTCATGGGATTCATGAGTGCTGTGTTGTTCACGGTGTTCATGGTGTTCATGATTACTGTTGAAAGTAACTCACACTAAATTTTTTTCATTAACATTTCTAGTTAGAAAAAAGTCTTTAAAAATCCATCGCGAAAAAGATAATCAAAATTGCAAATTCTCGCCAGTATCCTATTCTGATCCTATTAATAAATTGGTATCTATAGTACCAATTTCTAAGGAAATTCTCCTCTTTATCGGAATTCTTTTACATTTCACTAGCGCAGTGAGAGTTTAGACCAGTTTAGACACTGTTATGCACTGTTATGCACTGTTACGCCGTTACGCCTGTTACGTGTTATGTCGCCACTTTCGCTTGCGCCAATTAAGAATCGACTACCGCGAAAATTGAAAGGGTGCAAATGAAGAAAACACGATTGTTTCTGCAGCAACTTAGATGTTCATTAGCAAACACTTTCTTTACTTGGGTAAAATAATATGACAATCGAGAAGTCGGTGATCGACTAAAGTTCTAAAAGAGCTCTCGGAGAAGCCTTTTCGGAAGTAACTGTTTCATAATTCTTATAGGCTTCGAAGCTCTGATCACTGATGGGACACGATGAGATTTACAAAAAGGTAAAGTGGGGAGGATTTCGAGCCATACCTATACAATTTTCAATAGTGGGACTTGGCTTGGACACTCCTACCTTTGACGGCTTTGACGTTAGTTAGAGGGTCTCAGGGAAACCAATTAACCCAGCAGATTTTGAAGGAAGAGGGAAAACCCAGACCCATTAACAATTTCTTTCATTATAAAGATTTATGATGGTCGGGGTTGTCCTACTTTAGTTTTATGAGTGTAATTTTCCTTATCTGGGACGGATATTAAGATTAACAAAGGACGTACTCCTAATTAAGGGATTACGATTTCTACAGTCTGCTGGATAACCCCTAAGAAATTGCTACACTGAAATTTCTCATTATGATTTCTATAGGAAGTGTAGACATTTGAAAAGTTCACATTTTTTATATAAATTCAACATCTTTATTAAGATTTGATTTTCAGTCTATGCTCGTCGCAACAATTTTATAAAATTTATACTACAGCAATTTCTACAGACGTTCATGCTCTTTAACATAGAAAAATAGTATTTACATAGTAATCCAAGTCTTTCATCGGAATACCGAGTCAAAATGACAGGAATATACAGAAACAAGAGCAAGACGAGACCTGAACATTTCCAGTAACGAAATGTTGGACTTAAATGGCTTACGTAACATATATCTTGAATAAAATTAACTTTAAGCTAGCGATAGTACAAGAAATAATAAACATATTAATAAATTACCTTAGAAATTAATGGTTTGACCGTACTAAGACAATAATCAACATTGAAGTCATGGTCTAGAAATAATACAAAATGGATCAGTCTTTACGATTTGAATTTGTTAAAAAAGACGATCCCGATATTCTTGATCGGTTACATTACTTGTGCTAGGCCTGGATCCACCGTTTGTTTGAAGTGGATTTCTTAAATGTGATCGCCTTCTTGGTGCTAAATATTCAAACATACTTTGACTATGTTTTGCTAACATTGGACCAAGATCACAGGGCATGGGGTCGGTCCAGAAGAATTCGTGCTCTAATGCCGCATCAGAATCGATTCTTTTACTGGGATCAAGTATCAAGAGCTTATCCATTAAGTCACAAGCAAGTTCATCGTTCACGTGTTCTTTAAGCCTTTCTATTACCTGAAAGATAATTATGTATTAAAATTATACATTGAATCCTAAAATCTCCATTTTGAAGTTTGAAGTCACTTTAAAAGTTTATGTGAATTCTAGGAGACTTACGTTTCTCTGTTGGCCGCTAATCAACTGCATTTTGTTGAAAAGTTCTAAAGATTCTACACTTGGCCAGACTTCAGGTGTAATTGATCCACATAATTCGGATATTAGGGTGAGTTGTTGCTGTTCAGAGGATCCTTGCATTATTGGGGCTCTGGATAATAAAAATGTAATTAAATTAAATTCCTCTTTCTTCTTTTACGTTTACGTATTTTTCTTTTTTAAATAATCATACCTTGTCCACATTTCAGCCATAATACATCCAGCACCCCATAAATCAACCGCTGGTCCATAATTTCGATCACCTAGTAACAATTCTGGTGGTCTATACCAGAGAGTGACTACCTTATTTGTATATCGATTTGGCTGATTAACTTTAGCTTCACTAAAAGCTCGTGCTAGACCAAAATCAGCTAATTTCAAAAGACCACATTTTGTTATAAGCACATTTGCAGCCTTCATATCTCGATGCAATATCTACAAGAGTAATGTTTCAAATAAAAAATGTATCTCATATTAACTATAGGAATAAAATGGAATTTTAGGAGAACCTACTTTGTTACTATGAATATAATATAACCCATTCAACATCTGTCGCATAACATTTTTAATTTCGCCTAGAGTGAATTGCACCTTTGGATTAGCAAGTAAACCTGCGAGATCATGTTCGCAGAAATCGAATATGAGGTAGAATGTTGAACGACTACGATTACCGGAATACACTGAAAATTTATTGTATAATTTATAGTAATTATTTTATCCTACTTAAAGTTACAAAAATTGAATAATTGTAAGGCTTCAAACATAAACGAATTTAATAGTTAGACATTAAACAATTGTTTATATTCAATAAACATTTGAAAGTTACCTGATGTCTTTTTGCAAATTTCGATTAGGTTCACCACATTTTTATGCTTGAGTAGTTGCAATATTTTAATTTCTCTCAGCGCAGTTATGGGAAACTGTAAACAGAAATTAAATTCGTTGAAATCAAAAATATAATTCCTATTATTATTTAAATTATTTTTAGAATAACTGTAATTACTTACTCCTTCCTTCTCGTTATTCAATAATACTTTCTTCATAGCCACGACCTTCTTACTATTTTTTCTATCTTTCGCTTTGAATACTTCCCTAAAAATTAAATTACATAAAGATAAACATATGTAGTTTATAAAGTAATTACGATATGAATTCTTGTCTTTCATATAATCTGTACATAATATAATATAGGCATTCAAATTCATCCACTTTTACTCACCCAAAAGTGCCTTGGCCGATTTTAACCAGTAAATCATACTTGTTTATTTCTTCACAAAAAGGAAAATTAAATTGTTCAATGTATTTTTGTCTCTCCAGCGCGTTCATTGTCGTTAGATGGCTACAAGCGAAGTTTACAGGAACAGACTTGAAGAATTCTCTTACGCCTCTGGTTACGCTGGGTAAGAAATAATCCGAAATGGAAATAGGTCTTTAATTAAAAAACTATAAATGTCTCAAGCATATCAAATCCATCAATTCACTAAAGATTTTTCCATTTGATTTATATTTTACTTGCTCTCTTGCTCACGAACTCTATACATATATACACTCAAATCAATCTCACATACGGCAACTTCGCTAATGGCAACATCTCCATACGGCAACCAGAAAATCTAAATAGTGGCAACAAAATATTTCTATTGTGGCAATATACTTAACTGCGCATGCGTTGGATATCGGCATCGCGCAGTTTAAAATTCTAAAGTTACGGAGGATAATTCTAAAGTTACGGAGGATAATTCGGGATTGGCTAGTGGAACGCGCATGAGCCGTGCGGGCCGCGCGTTATTTGAAAGGGAATGCTGAATATTATTTTCATGAAAGAAAAGTAGAATCTTTGCAAGTAATAGAATAGACAATTATTATTTCAGGTAAAAAATAATGAACCTCATTTTCAAAGCATAATATTTATATTTTTTACTACTATTTTCAAACGACACTGCACTTTAACTTGCTTTAACTTTGCTTTAACCAACAAAAAACAACAGGCCAATTACTGAATATCCTCCCTAAAGAGGGTGTATCTACTTCATGTCCCTTACTTGCCCCAAAGATATCTTTGCT
Organism: Synergus coniferae; assembly: GCA_032164275.1. Lineage (NCBI taxonomy): Eukaryota > Metazoa > Arthropoda > Insecta > Hymenoptera > Cynipidae > Synergus > Synergus coniferae. Next base: position 7,241,480 of record JAUEJJ010000045.1, read on the forward strand.
TGCCCTTACCAACTCTTACTGCCCTTACTTACGCCAAAGCCGAACCAGAACCACCAGGATTGTGCTCCATCCCGTTTAATTCAACTTTGGTTCATACTCTGGTTCATACATCCAATACATCCATGTGAGCGTCGAATGTTACTTAACTTACCCTACCCTGCAGCCTGCTTACACTGCTTATAGACTGTTACAGACCATTACAGACCATTACAGACAGTGTGGCTGGCAACTGGCTCCGCAGTGTGGCATACCGCATGGTGGCCAATGGTGGATTGGTGTTTGGACTTTGGTGGCAGTTGGCTCCCTGCAGCTGCACCTGCTGTGTACCGCAAAATACACTTGATATACACCATTTTATTGTATACATGTACACGAATACGGCTCAGGCTCAGTGAAAAGCAAAAGACAGAAGGAGAAGTGTCTAGAAAATAATTCCCGGAACAACAATACTACGTGTACTCAGTGGTGCAACAACAATTACCGATGCGCAAGGGAGAGGTCAATGTTGAGAAAATAGCAATGTGGGATTCTCTCAGACTCGCAGGCGTCTACAGGATCAATAAATCATCGGAAAAAGTCGCATCAGATGAAATGTTCGTGTTAGTGAAAGACTTTTAAACGAAAGACTTCGCGTCTTGATGTAAATCCAAGGGTGTCATCTAAGAAGAAAGAGTGGTTTGAAAACGCTTTTTTTAAAAGTGGGAAATACTGGTGCGGTGATCTGTCTACTGTCTCTGGAAGCAGATGAAGATGACATCTTCATACGATTAAGAAGGCGTGTTCGCGTCGCGGTCATCAGACGCACGTTGTGAGAACGACAAGTGTCAGTGAGAGACATTTAGGCACGTGTGACCGAATTTTCCGAAGATCACTATGCGCTCCAAACCTGCAGAGCTGATTCGCGTAAGTACGTATAATATGTCATATACATTATATATACAAGCCTCACAATCAGTTTTTTTAGAAGGCCAGTCACGTCCGCATACCGACACGCAGCTTTGCTTTTTTTGGTCGTCTAATGCTATTTTGTAAAACTGTCCTCCCTCACGAATCTTTTGTTTGAGCTGACAGATTCTCCATTGATGCACTTTTGCAATTTCGCAGGCTTAAAATTGATTTTTATAGGGTATGATTTGTTATTGATGAAGCTATTGTGCTGTCAGCAAGTAAAATATGCTGGTCATTAATTTAAGAATAATTTGAATGCCATTCAAGAAAGTGTCTCACTTGTCAAAAGTTTTTAGACATCATGGATGTCAAAAGATGTCAATTAAGTCTACATATATTATACAATGATTTTAAAATTTATATTACTTCTTTTCAGTTCAAACTTTTAATTCAAAGGCTTGAAAAAAAATTAAATGGCATTCGCAGTTTCGTCAATTAAGCTCGATTAGACTCATTCCTGACCCCAACTTCTAAAAAAGGTTCCTTAATTAAGTAATTGAAAGCAGTTTTCATTTCAAAGACTTTCAAGTTTGGATATTTTTAAGTTTAGTAAGTTTTATTAGCAGATATTTTTAAATGTGACCTCTTTTCAATTTAACTTCTTCAATAGGATTAGATACTTTTAAATCTTAATGCAAAAAAAAATGATAAAATAAAATAGATAAGTAGATTTGAAATTCTAATCCTTTTTTCTATTGAGCTCTCACTATTTCAAATTCATAGAGAAAACATAAATCAAGAATTCAGAAACTGTCTCATGAAATTCATGATTTTAGAGAGAAAATAAATACTGATCCGACTTTCTAAATATTGAACTCTAAATTCCAATCATGCTTTAGAATGGAAGATCCATGATTGAATTGTATCTCCGGTAAATTCGAAAACAAAATTTTGACGGCCTTTGAATTGATTTTATTTTGCACGTTAAAATGCATAAGCGTCTTTCTGCTTAAAGATAAATATTTACAAAAAAAATGAACGTTATCTCGACGACTCATTAAAAAGGTCATTCAATCTATTTTAAAGGTGGACTAGATTAAATTAGTAGACATGCCTCATGGCTGGAGGCAACGACCACATCAAACAAGGTGGAAGTTTCGACAAAACGAATGTATGGCAGCAATATCATCGTTATCGTGATCCTTGTTTCGTATTTGAACCCCCAACGAGCGAAGGTTTTCGACGACGTCAACGAAAGGAGTGTAACAATCAAGTTTTGAGAAATATTGATATATTGCAAGAAGATATTTTTAGGTAAGTTCTTCCTCAACATAAAACAGAATAGAAAATTAAGTAGAAACAACAATAAAAATATCTCTAAAGTAAAGCAAAAAAATGTACTGCTTTTACTTAACACTTTTTAATAAAATACAACTCGACTTGATATTTTAAGGAACTTATAACGATAAACATTTTTAACACATTAAGAGTGTAACAAGTGAATCAATGTAACACTTAACAAGATTTTTTTAACACAGTTTGCCTCAATAGTATATTTTTGTATTATAGAATATTTTCGGAGTCTCTTCACTGCGATCTAAATATACTAATCGGATACAAAATTATTCGCACCAATCAATGCATACTTAGAACGAGATCACCGTTCTTTTATAAAATCATTGAACCGTACTTTGACTACAGTGAAGAAACGACCAATTGCTGTCTTAATACACCTGGAATTTCTCACCAAATCGAACGCTTCGTGAGGTACTTGAAGCAATATTTAGAAAATAATTGAAAAACTAGTTTTATATTTTTATAAATTTGGTTGATTTCTTTTGAACTCGATTTAAATTCTTTTAGAAGTTTGCGAATTATTTTGTCTTATTTTATTTCAGGTGTACATAAAAATTGCTAGTATCCCTCTACTTGAAGCATGTAATTTTTAGAATAAAATATCTTTTTATTAATTTATCATAGTTGTTCTTATTATGTACACTCGATTATTTCGTATTTATACCCCTATCCACATTTTTTTAAAAGTATTAAGCTACTAAATATTGCATGTTACATATTAATTCTAATCTCTAATATAATAATTTTCGAATGAAGAGCACTAAATATGTCAAAAGTGCATTAATAATATTGTACTAAGATTATATTTTTTCTCCTTTATTTTTAATATGTATAAGAGAATGAGAATGAGAATTTTTCTTCTTGCACGCGTGTCGTTTGATTGTAAATTTTCTATTACAGGCTTCTGTACAGTAACTTGGAAGTTTTACGGGAAGAGAAATTACTGGTAGAGCTCATTTTGAGTGTTACTTGTGAATTTGATTCTACAAAAATATCTTACACAGATGCAATTTCCAACGACAAAGAAAGGTCTCTTATTTTGAATAATTACTTTTTCAAAAAGTCTTTTAGCTTTTGAAATCATGATGGCCACAAATCTTAAAAGCTTAAATATACCTTCTGTCGTTCAAAAGATTATACATTTTATAAATTCTGAAAAAGGTGGTCAACTTTATTTAGAACCTGCTTCGAAAGATTTTGGGTCCACCATGTTATACATTTAAAAAAGCAACCCTTTAAGCAAACATTCACACTCGATTTTTGATTACAATCTGCTTATCTCTAAACAAATTCCATTTTATTCAAACCAAATTTATAAACTTTTATTCTTTTTCAGAGACTACAGTGATATCTACCAAGAATGTAACGAGATTTTGCGGAAAAATGAAAGAGGAGACTCGATAGATGTAATATCAACACCATCTGACATGGCAGACTCAGGATTAGAAACAGGATCGATGAGTCCTCAGGAAACGACAGTTTCCGATAATTCCGTTACGGAATTCGAGGAATCTCAGGGCGCCGAATTCACATCCATGGATGAGGATTTCAGTAAGCTAACTTCCGATGAAGGAAACGAGCGAAGCCCTGGTGCAATCCACTTCGAAAGATGTCGTTACAAATCAAAGTCCAACAATCACGAAAAAATCGACACTCAAAAACCACAATCTTTAAATGTGGATGCAACATGCTCTTTTTCAGAACCGGAACATGAACAATGTGAGTCCTCAGGTTCTTCCGAAGAAAATGCACAAAAGCTAGTAGACGGCGCTAAAGAGATCTTACAATACGAAAATCAAGTGCTGAATGATCCTTTCTACGAATCTGACGATGATAACAACCACGACAATTCCCCGATGCCTTCTGATTCTTTCGAATTTGTCGATCCCGAAAATCTTCCTTGCGTCGATTACAATAGTGAGGAAAGACCCGAGAATTACAAGGAGTTTAAATCCGAGGAAAGTGAACGTCTGCGAAGCGGCGAAAAGGAGAAAAAATCATCTGTCGAAAATTTTCATGGTGAACTCTCACATACTAATGAATCGATTAAGAGTAGCACTGCCTCAGTGAACAGTTATTTCTTTATAGACGCTTCTAGTTTAAATGACGATATCGTTCCTCTTGCTGGTTGTTCCCAGGAAAGAGGAGAAAGCCTTCCACCTTATTTTTGCCCTTATGACAACTACGTTCCTTCTAGAACTGAAGATTTAAAACAAGATCAGAAGTTTATGAATGTGAAAGCAACTAATTCAGAGAGTAGACAAGATCAATTGGCAGAGTTCGAACAGGAGTTGAAACTTAATGAGTTCTTGAAACCTCGAAGCAAAGAAAGGAAAATAAAAAAGGTGGATTTAGCTTTCGAGGATAAATTGAATGGAGGAACTGTTAAAGAAGCTCTGGTTGTTGAAATAAAAGAGGCGGACAGTGGGGAAAGTACACAACCTTCTCCTTGTCCGGATAACACGAAAATAGATATTGATGGTGTTTCTATCAGCAATGAAGAAATTGATCGAAAATCTGAGGATAAAAATGAAATTGCTGACGATAGTCAGAAAACTGAAAACAATTCTAGCGAAGACAGAAGACCATCTCTAATAAGGAGGAATACCTTCGAACTTGATTCCAACGACGAGAAACTTTCTGCCCTGAGACAAGAGTACGAACGTCGTCAAGGAAGTCTTGTTTTTCAGAATTCGATTCCCCAATATTCCGGGCATAGAGTGGACGATGATTCCTGTTACGGTTCGCCTCTACAATCTAGTTTGGGAATCGGGAATTCGATTCCCGAGCCTCTGAGTAAAACTCTTCCCCAAGCCTCTCGTGAAGCCTTCCAAGCGCCATTCCTGTCTCCAAATAAATTTAAACACGATATCACCGAAAAGGAAACAAAGTGCAATTACTTTTTCAGTCTTGGTTATGAAGAATCAGAAATAGCTTTCCCGATGCAGAGGAGCGCGAGCGATAAAAATGTAACGAATGCGCAAGAAGATATCTCTGAAAACTGTAATAGTTTGCCTGTTACTCTAAACAGCATTTTGTCGAGTACTAAGGAGAATTTAATTAGGAGGCAGGCAAGAGACGAAGCGATTCCGATAGTTTCTGGAGGTGTGAGTTCCGCGGACTTCACGAAACCCACCGACAGCCCAATAGTTCGTCGAAAAACGGAATCGACTCCTATAGTTTCTGGAGGTTCAGTTTTTATTCCAGAACCGGTACCGGAATCAAAAGTTAAACCTAGAATGTCTTCCTCGATGACTGCTTGGGTCGTGGATATGAGCTCAAGCCAGAAAACGACAAAGAGTAATTCGCAAATCATGTCTGACAGTTTTTCGAGCAATTCTCACGGAATGTCTCATAGTTATTCAACTTCTGACTGTTTGAAGAAACCGACGAAGAAGACGAAACATGAGAAACAAGGGAGTTTTGGGTTCTTTGTTGATTTAAGTGATGTGAAAACTCCGAAGGAAAAGGAAAAAGAAAAGGAAGTGCAAGAGACTCAGAAAAAACAGAACGGGGCTGATAAATATTGCGAATTTTTTATTGATATGTCGGATAGTGATGCTTCCATGAAGGTGAAGAAGGAAGTAAAGCCTCCTTGTGTTAAGAAAAACTCGATTGATTCGAACGATAAGAAGAACATCTTTTCAATGTTTATTGACTTTAAGGATCCTGGGAAGTCTAGGGAGAGTTTACCTGGATTGAACAAAAAAAAATCGTCTGAAAAAGAAACTGAGAGAAGTAGCACTGAGGAAACTTCTGCAACGACTGAAGAAGACGAGAGACAGGAAGGAACAAGTGTTTGTGAAAGTACTAAAGAAAGCACACAAAGTACAAGAGAAAGTACAGAAAGTACTCAGGAAACACCAGTGAAGGAAAAGAACAAAGGTGTCTTTATGTTTATCCAGTCAGATTCTCCGGTTGTAAAGAGAAGGACCCTTTCGAGTTCTCGAGTTCCTTTCAAGCGTCATTCGTGGAATACCGATAAAGCAAATCAAGACGGAAGTGAAAATGGAAATGGAACTGGAAATTCTGGAAGCAGTTCGGTTACTGGAAACGGAACAGGATCTAGGAATGGAACTTTAAAAGCACAATTTTTTCGTAAAGAACACAAAAGAGCCCACAGTCTTTCGATTGATCGAGGAGATTTGCGAAAATTCCAGGGAAGATCGAGTAATTCGAGTCACTCGCTCAGTGAAGCTGCAAGGGCGGATCCGATAAATGGAAGATCTTCTATGTTAGAAGAAGAAAATGGCAAGAATATGGACACTTCGACAGAAGATGTTTTTGAATACGACATCCGAGATACGCCTCCTAATTCTCATATCGAAATCATTAATGAGGAGGTTCGAATGAGCGTAAAGCATAACGAATTCCAGGAAATTAAATCGTCTGAAGTTACGAGTAGTATCAAAATACAGGAAAAGAATTTCGACGATGAAGGTTCAGAAGCTTGGGATAAAACGGGAACTGAGAGTACTGAAGGTCAAACAAGAAAAAGCGAGACTTTTGATATTAGCAGTGGAAGTGGACCATCTCCTGACAGTGAGAATCGGGATTTTGAATTGGCTCAATTGTTAAATGGAGAGGTACCAAATTTTATTGATAGGACACCAATAATTGCGCCGACTGGTGCGAAGATTTTTGAAACGCATAAGTCGTTGAATGAAAAGATTAAGAGGATTGAGAATGAGTTAAAGAGTCCAGAGTTTGATTTGAAGCAGAAAGGGGATTCGAAGGGATTGGGCGAGGATTTGGGATTTGTTAGACTTTCTGATTTAGACAGCACGAGCAATTGTTCGACATCTAATGTTACTGTTGTTAAAGAGACTGAAGCTTTCACACATCGCATGTGTAATAGTATTCCGGAAACTTCGTGGATCGAAAGCAAGTTAGTTATAACTAGGACCAATGGAGCATTGAGGACAAGGCCGAGGCAGTTTTCTTCTCACATGAGTACTTCTCTTCCGCCGAAGCAAAAATCTCCTTTGGAAGAATTGACTGGGGAGAAAGATGTGGAAGGGATAATTTCGGAATCAGATCTGAGCAGTATGCAGAGTAGCATGGGACGATCTGGAGCTGGTAAGTTTTTATTTATCTTTTGATCGTAATATTAAATTTATATGAAAAGAAGAAAATAATTTTTGAAATAATTTTCAGAAGGGAGTACTGAAGAGACTGAAACATCGAGCTTTGCTGGAACGAAACCGTATAACAGGCTTGGTGAAGATCTGTTGCGAATGTTTTTAGAGGAAATTAATCCAGATGTTACGATAGATGTTGCTGGTCGTAAAATCAGAGCTCATAAGTGCATTTTGAGTTCTAGATGTCAGTATTTTGCAGCTATGCTTAGCGGAGGATGGATTGAAAATACTGGAAATATAATCTCCTTGCAAGGGTAAATTTTAAAATAAAATTTAAATTATGTTTGGATTGACAATTTCCAAGAATACATCTTTCTTAGCGCTATTAAATATAATATTAATAATAATTAATTGACTGATAATTACAGCTATTCGTATAACGCAGTGCATTTTGCGTTATGTCACATATACAGTGGTGAAAGCAACATTCCTGATACAATCAGTATTATGGAATTAGCAACATTAGCAGATATGCTTTGTTTAGAAGGACTCAAAGAAGTGATAGGCTACACTCTGAAAGTTAAATATTGTCACTTGTTTCATAAAGTAAGTATTCTTTTTTTTCTTTCTTTAAGGAACAATGGTACTCGAAAATTAATTTTTTACTTTTTTTACAGCCTTGTCAGGTCTGTGCTGTTGGAGTTTTAGAGTGCATGCCTCTTGCTGCAGCTTATGGTCTAGATGAATTGTATCGGAAATCCTTGAGATGGGTCACACGATATTTTGTGAGGATTTGGCCTTGTAAAGCTTTCGCCACTTTGCCCCGGGAACTTATGGAAAAATGTTATCATCAGCATATCGTTCATATGGTACAGTTATAAAGCAAAAATACTATTTACTAAAGTTGTCAAATATTTTAGAAATAGTGCCCTAAACATAATTTTTAAATCTGTTTGCAGTCGACAGAAAACGTGCTACAAACCATAATGGACTGTGACAAATTACTAGCAACTCTACCAAACGTTCGTTGGGCTGAGCCAGTTTTTAGATTAGTTTCCGATCTTCTAGACACTTCAGTGAAATTCCTATCTAATAATTTCGCAGGGGTTTTGGGTAACGAAAGTTTTCAGGGACTGGGTCGAGATTTAACCTGGAATATCAGTCGATTAGAAGATAATTTCTTACTAGCTGCAGAAAGGTTACCACCTGAACAAGGTTGCAAAAGTTACGCGAAACTGCACAAAATGCTGGCAGCTACACAGCTTGACGATTCGCAATTAAAAGCCAAATGGGGACCTCTTTTTATCGATTTTCTAAAGCGAATTCAAAATCGCGTGGAGAAATGTCTTATTCGCGAAGCTGCAAGAGCTTCGAGAACTACAACCTGGTTGAAAATGGACCTGGAATTGCGAAGAAAGATACAAGAATTAGCTTGCCTTGTTATTTTACCACCCGATACCTCGAAACGACAATCCAGGCATTCCAATTTCCTTAAGGTAACTTTTCTTTTCAAAATGAAAAATTTATTGAAGATTCTTAACATTTTAATAAACCACTGAATTTTTCTTAGGATCCTAAAATACCTCCGGGTCGTCTTTCGATGAATCGTAGTTTGGATATAAAAAAAGTGAAGACTGCAATTACGGAGTATAATGGAAAATCTGTGAAGTCTACGAGGACGACTACGACAACACAACAAACGAAACGAGTCTTTAATAAACCGAAAACTGATCCTCTCGAACGAAAAATGCAAGAAGAAAACCCTACTACGGATAGTTCATTCAGACCGAAATCCTGGCCAAATAAAGTAGAGGTAGGCGAATAATTTACATTTTTTAAAAATATTTCGCCCTATTTTTCCTACAATTAAATTATTCAAATGCTGTGATCCCTGATATCGTTACACAAAAGATGAATTAAATTTTTTACAATATCTCTTCTAATTTCAGGTAAAATCCCGTTATTTGGAACCGAGAAACAAATCCGTGACGAAGGGGCCCACAGTTCCAGTAGCTCAAGAAAAAGTAACAACTCAAAGGCGAAAAATTATGATTTCCTCATCAGACTCCTCCCGAACCTCGAGTCCAGCAATGAAGCGCGCAGTAGAAAAGAAACCCGTAACCAAATTGAAGTTGCAGGTAAAGAAAAGTTCAAAAGCCCTCTCTTCCGACAGTCTAACAGATTCCAATGCGACTCGGATTAGCAACAAGAAAGAAGTAATCAGCAAAAGTTGTGGAATTACGAGGCCTGAGTCCCCTTCCTTCAAACGAAAGGATGTTGAAGTGGGATTATCAGTAGACTCTCTGGCTGATCCAAAAAAGAAGCCCCCAGTAAAAAAAGTCAACAAAATGGACACCTCAATGTCCACCGACAGTTTGATGACCGAAGTCATAGGAACTCCAAAATCCACCATTTCCAATAAACTCTCTCCGACTCTAACCAGGGGCCTTAAAAAATCTCTGGTTTATGATTGCACCAAAAAATCCTCACCACCAACGCAACCCAAAAACGCGGCTTTAACTCGAAGGCCTAGAGGATCCCTAGAAAGTTCGACAGCTGCGAGTCGAAATAGAGCTGCAGCTGCAAATCCTTATCACGGCTCGCCAAATCTTCGAAGGAATCTTCTCGAAGCTGCGAAAACTCCTGATATTTCATCGAAGTCCTTTAGTAATGTGGCTCCACGCACAATCACGAGGCACACGGTCCAATCAGCAGCAGCAGCGTTTAATACCAAACGAGATAAAAAGGACTCGCTCTCTAATAGTATCGATAGCCCTGGGAAAAGTACTTCTCCAAAATTGAACGCTACTCAAAAGTTAAGTAAGTCCGCAATCGCTACAAAGCCAAGAGTGGGAAAAGGGACTGAAGATAAGGGCAAACCTAAAACCGATGTTCCCAAACTGCTTACAGTTGGTTCCAGGTCGGGAACGTTCCTAAAAGACGAACCAACGGTTTTGAAAAAAGCGGATATTAAATCCTCAGAGATAGATACTTAATTTCTATAGCGTATGCCTTTGTACCTTGCATTAGTGATCAGCGTATGCATATTTATAAGCGTGATTATTAAGAAACGGGATTTAAAAAGCTTTAAATATTGAGAGAGTAAAATATTAATGGGCGTGAAATGTTTAAGAACGTGATAGTTCCAGTAACTGAACCAGTAAAGTTTATAAGAAAGAGTTAATTGGAGGTTCTTCCTCACGCGGCCGCGGCAAGTTGATTCCTCTCGCCTCGTAATTTACACGAATCATAAATACTATAAATGTTCCATATTGTTTGTAAGCTTTAATCAATATAAAGTAGAAATCGTAGTTTTCTCCGCACTTTTATAGATGAGGATGCGCTCTACGTAATATATAATATAGATTATAAAATATTATACAAGTTTTGCACTATACAATTGATTTACTATTCCGCTTTTTGCTGTGCGTAAATAAGAAGAAAGAAAACTACGATTTTTGCTTTGAAAGTGCGTACTAAAGAATATTTTCTAAGTTGGGAAGAGTCTAGCGGCGAATTTACTTCTCGTGTAGCCCTGGGCTAAAGTGAAATTGCTGCCCGGGAAAAGTCTGAAGAAAAGAAGTGCATTTATTAAAGGTGCGTAAGTCGAGCGTAGTGGGTTCCAATGTTTTAAATTATTGTGCCCTAGAAAACTTGAATTAGTGGAAACAAATTTTCAAGCTATTTCTTATTTCTACTATTCAAAATTTTCTATGCGGTGAAGAAAAATTCAAAAATCAATTTTTTGGACCACCTCAGAGTAGAATCTCTCATTTTATAAGAATGGAAGTAAATGAAAGCGAGTCTTGTAAATTAAAATTATTTTGCGATTATTGTACATTTTCTCGATTTTGTAATAATCGAGATCGATTCCTCAGAAAAATGATTTATTTTTTCAGTGTATTATTTTTGATATGTTGATTAATCGTTACGATTAATGATATTGATTGTAAAACTGATTAATTTATGTTTGTGAAGTCATTGATTTCACGTTTAGCTCGTAATTCGTATGCGACAGTCTTGTTGATAATTTTCTGATTTAAGGTGTGAAGCGAAATAATAATTTCGGTCACTAATGCAATTAATGTAACTGTGTATACTCAGCTAGGAAACTTCTTCATAGTTATGTAAGCTAGTATTGCATAGAATAATATGCACGTATATTCATATTCGCTATGAAAGCAATGAGGCCAGTTCTTAGAATCTGTTTATAAACGCCATTTACTTTTGAAAGTATAGGTTCGCCTACGAATAATTTCAACCAGCCATATCAAATAAGTATTTTCTTTTTTTTTAAATGTGAATAGAACATCACAGCTAGCTTCTGGTAACTTAATGTTTAAGTTTCATTTTGTTAAAATTTGTTTTGTCAAGGCAATGGAGTTTGGATTCTTTGTTTTGGTTGGCGTATACGTATATTGTTGAAGCGAGAATACTGACCAGTCATTATACTTATTTATCAAAAATCTATCTATTTTGCAATGTACATTTTTATGCAATATTTGTATCTAGTCATTTAATATTTACTTTATGTAATTTTATGAAAAACATCTCAATATAAGGATAGCAAGTTGTAAATTGAACATTTTCTTTATTTATCCTCTAAATATATTTACGTCCTTTGAATAGAAAATTTATGCATTTTTTTATTTACACAGTTTTAAAGCTAGTCAAAATTGGTTTAAGGGCATGTGTTGCCATATTAGCAAATTCAAATAACTCAGGTATTTTTTCCAGAAATTTTTCTTTACAGTAAACATAAAAAAAAAAGATCGGGTAATCTAAATTTGGTGGTATGTTAAGTAACACATGCTCTTAAACCTATTCAAAAATGTTTTTTATACCAAACGAAAGTTTAAATTAAAAATTACATATCTAATAAAGTTCCTCTTAGTCTTCCTCGTTTTGTTTCCGCTTCTGGTGGTGGCATAGTTTTTCGTTTGTTCATGCCTTTCCTCTCTAGTTGTTTTTCAATTATCCTTGCGTTATTTGCATAGGAATCAGCAACTTCCCTCTAAAGAATGAAAATAATTTCGGTTATAAAGAAAAATCTAAAATAAAAGGAAGAAAATCAATTTTGGGATTGTAAAATATCTTACAGCTTCGATTTCATCCTCTTCTTCGTCAATCGTGGAAACTGTAACTGAACTAAATTTTCCCATGTTTTTCGTGTGTTTAGTGACCATAATCTTTTTTGGTTTTTCGATTGCTACTTGGTTGTAAATATCAGTCATTGGTCCTTCTCCTGAACTTTTTATTACTGCACCTTTCACGATAAAAACGATATTTGCTGCTGGGTCGTGTTTGTAATAAAGTAATAAACCGCATCTGCAAAAAAAATAAAATCATTGAACCAGATTACATTTTACAATGGTTACATGGTTGAGAAGAAAACATACTTTTTGCATTTTAATCTGTGCTGTTTTTCAATGCATTCCTGGCGTTTCAAATAAATTGTTTCATCCTGTTCGCATGTCATTTTATGTGCGTGTTTGCTGCCATCAATTACCCTAGCACCATCCCTTTTACGAAGAGGTAACTTTTCTAAAGCACAATCTGGAAAAGAATCAAAAAAATAAATAAAACGAAATTCTATACACTAAAAAGAGAGGATAGAAATTTGCGAATAGTTTGAAACTTTCAATCTATTACAACTAATAGCGCAGATTATATTTAGTACTTTTTAGAACCTTTTGGACAATTAATTAAATTTATAGCTATAGCAAAAATATTTACCTAATATTAAAGTCATTTGACCGCAGAGACAGTAGTAAATGTGTAAAGGTTTCTCCTCACTGTATTCCTCCTGATCTTTTGTGTCTGAGCATATTATACTCCTTGATACAACTTTCGGCATTATTGTTATAATTATTTGCTCAACTTTACTATTATAAAACACTTTAAAGTAGATAGAATGGAGAAGAAAACTGCAAAAAGTTTCAGCAGTTTTACGGGTTTTACGAGACGAGTTGACAGGGTTGACCAGGGTTGACAGATATGTGCTCAAAGTGGCTCAAAGTGAGGTTATGATATGGATAATATGGATAATATGATACGGCAAGGAATATCAAACTCCACATGGCGGTAGTTGGCGCTACTTGTTCTGTTTGTGTAGGGATCTACTGTATCCCATTTCGTCAACCGAGTTTCCACTCTTATCTAGCCATAGTTCGGTGACTGACTCTC
>JAUEJJ010000045.1:7287253-7304696 GCA_032164275.1 Synergus coniferae
TGGTTGTATGGTTTAAATTCCAAGTATTTGGCGAGATCGGGCTTCGATCAAACGCTCTTGGTGCGAGAGAACGACCTTTCTAATTGGACGCTAATTGAGGGCTGTCCAGAAGGGTAAGGTCGATGTATAGTAGAGACGCTCTGTAGAAGACTACTCTAAATTTCATGCTTCAGAATAAAGAGAAAAGGAATGTTCTTTTCAAAGTTAAATTTCAACCTTGTAATGTAAAGAATGTGTTTCAAATGAAGCAGTATCGCTAATTGAGTTAAATCAATAAAAAAAAGTCTTCAACCGAGAGGATTTCTCAGTGAAGAGAAGATAAGAGAGAATGGTTTCATTACGAAACATTGAAAACGAGATTGAAAACTTTCGAGTCTTAGACACTGAAGATAATTACTTATACCAATTACGATGTCTATGATTCAAGATATATATTCTATATAGTCAAGATATCTTTGCATTTAAAAGATTTCAAATTGAAAAATTTTCAAGGCTGGACTTTGAAAATTGAAAAGCTTTCTTCTTTAAAATTATTTTGGTTTAAAGACTTTAATTCCAAAAATTTCTAATGAAATATTTGTGCAACAAGCAACCTCAATATTTCAAAGTTTGAAAGAAAATACATTTTTCTTTTTCTCACACAATTTTGTTATCTCCGCGTTCTTTAGAACCTCTGGGTAATGAGATTTAGCAACAGAAACTTGTTGCCTGTCAGTTAAAGTTAAACAGCCTGAAAAGAATAATATACGTTTAGGATAATCCATTCTCCGCTTTTGTAGAAACCACAAAAAAAGTAATAGCTTTTATTTGCTCCAGATATTAAAAGATTACATTTTGATTGAAAAATTATTGATAATCGCCATGGGGAAACATCCCTGGTTTATTCCAGATAAATTATATTTGATTTGCAATTCAGAATATATAAATTCTCCTAAACAAAAATATTATAACTTTGTATCTTGTGAGACAAGATCGGAATAAAATTTCGAAATAAGACGTGGAAAAAATTAGTATGATATTTATTGATTTACTTCAATATTGTACCACAAATTCTGGAAAATTCCCGAATTTCCTTAAATTCCTGCTGACACCTAGTTCGCGCGAGATAAAGTTCAACTCTTGTATGGATAATGTTTCCAATACCCAGTAGATTCTTAACGAAGTGGTTTCTATTCATGTCCGAATATGTGGCTGCAATAAATTCTTTTCTTACAACCTTTATGGTTTTCTGGGTACGTGTGTCGTATTTTTTCAAAGCGTATTAAAAAATAATGAATCGATTGAGCCCGAGAATAACTATAAGGATATCCGGATAAACTGCTATATAAAATCTTTTCCTCTCAGAAAAACGTATGTAGAGACTAACGCAAAGGAGAATATTACCGGAAATAATTTTTTCACCTTTTTTGTAAACAATGGTATGAAAAGAAAAATTGAGTACTTAAAAACACTGGAAAAGAAGTCTAGTAAGTGTTTAATGCCTCGTTCTTAAGGATGCAAGTTTTAACGAATATAAAATGAATTTTCTACATTCATTCAATTCTAGTAAAACTAGATTTCCACCTTTCTGACAATTATAAAAGCTTATGCTTCAGAAAATAAAATTCATACTGAAAATATGGTTATGGTACAAAATATTTTTTTTCTTAATGTTTAATATACTGACAATGAATTTGAGAAAGAAAACAAATCGTCATTGATCCTGGGAGTTGGATCGACGGAAAATTTATTTGCGAAAGAAACGGGACGTAAATTAGAGGGTGAGATGGGGTCAAGCTCGTCGATCACTCCCGTCTGGAACGAAATCTCATTCGCGGCTGGCGCGAGAAGGAAACTTTCTTTTGGGAGCAATTAGGTTTTTATTGCCTGAAAATTCGTTCTCCCTTTACGAGCAGCTTTACAGCTTTCGAAGATGAGTTTTGTTAAATTTAAGCATTTATATAAATTGAAAAATTCTACATCGATCGCTGAACTTATAGAGAATAAAAGTTGTGAGAAAATAAAATAAGGATTTGAGCAAAAATAAATGTAATCAAATGTTGTTCATTCTGAATTTAGCGTTCACTGATCTTATTTTGTTTCTTAATTTTCAGTAACATTAGTTTATTTTATTTTTTGTTCTCAAAGGTAAAATTGAAGTATCTCCCAAGATCAGACGTAGTTCAGCCTAGCACTTACACCCACGCACTCTGTCAAACATTTCTACCACGTAGGAAGCTTCATTCAGTTACATGTTTCGGGGGAAAAAAAAAAGATAAAAGGAAAACTCAGTTACTCTCTCATAATTATAAGATAATTTACCACAACAGCCTCAAAAATACTGTAAAAGAAGAAAGAAAAAGAAGATGCTAAGTAAGAAGAATGCAGTTTATGCACTATTTACGTGCTCAATTTTATGGCCAAGTAAAATATTATTGCATTTTTTTTCATATTTTAAAAAAGTATTTAATTTTACGAGCTTCCTAACTTTTTTATACCGCTTTTAGCTTATTATATTTTAAAATCCATGAAAATTCATTCTGAAGGATATAAAAAGATTCATAAAAGAGCCGTGAAAATATGCGTAAAGAATGCTTTTTTAATAATCTAATATAGATGAGATATTAAAAATCAGTACGGGAAAAACAAAACTTTCACAATTTTCCTTTCCACATGAGAAGCGACGAGTTTGCGGTGAGAAATGGGCGGTAGCGATGCGTGAATGTCGAGGTGGATGTGTTGGAAATTTGATTCCACTGTGTGAAAATTAATTTCCTAATGAGAAGGTAAAGGAGAGACTAATTTCGACACGAGACAATATTTCCAGGAAGAATGTATTTCTAATATTGAACAGCGAAAATTTAATCAAAAATCCTTAACGAGTGCTAACCGCGAGATTAAATATTGTATATTATAATAATGAATACTTCAACTATATTACTGCAAAGTCAAGCAAAATTTGAATTCCGTTTTCCATACTTTACTCAACTTTTAACATTTTCTTAACAAGAATTTTGAAATTCAAAATTTCAACAACATGTTTGCATTTATTATCTGCAATATTTTCACTTGGATTTATATTTCAAGAATTGCGCCGAATTTTTGTAGCAGATAACTACAAGTGGTTGGACATTCGAGAAAAGGATTTCCCTTGAGGCGGAAAAAAAATTACTCAAACGTTGAACTTGAAATACAATTGTTCCAGTAAATTTTTGTATTTAGTAAATAATAATAATTATTGTTAATAATAATAATAATAAAAATACTAGTCATACTTTTTGATGCGAAAATGTTTTTCCTCTAAAGGACTGCAATTTATTTCTTTTAAAGTTTTTCCTTACATTTGGAGTTGAATTTCGAAATCATTTCCTTAATTTAATACCCGTCTTTAAGATTAGAGTTAACCAATGAAATATCTCAATTCGCGTTTTACCACTTTCAAAATTGAAGCCGACGGAGAGGATTAATCTGAAGGCAGTAAAAAGCGAGGTAAAAAGTAATTTAATTGGTTGAAGGTTTAACTACAACTTGAAGATTTATTTGATGTAAAGATGTAAAGTTGTGTCGTGGATTTCTAGGTCCGATTAAAGTTTCAGTGGACTGCCGCAATCGGTGTCTCAAGAAGTAATCTTCTAGAAATAAACTACGTCTATGGTCAAACATACCGATGCTATTTAAATTTTAAGACTTAGGTATCAAGATTCTTGAGCAATTTCATTAGTCTCGAAGGTTTAGATTCCATTTTAATTCGAATTAAACTTCTGTAACTGCTTTGAGCATAAATATTTAAAACAACATTTAAATTAAGAGAGTTTAAATAATTTGAGTAGAAGCCTTTTTTAATGGATACACAAACATAAAACTGCAACTTGGAATCTGTCAAGAGAGAAGTATTTGAGCAAAATACGACCACATCTGCATCAGATCAATATTTAGAGCCTTTAGTTTAAGGTATTGTACTCATCTTACGACTTTTTTTTATTTGAAAGCGTATAAACTTGCTCGAGAATCCTTACACTATCTAACCTCGCTAGCTAGTTTCCATATAAGTAAATCCATGTGAACTTTTTCTTTCAGTAAGAAGAAATAACCTGTAAATACAAGGTTCTTTTATTTCTCAAAGTTTGATCATTCATAAAATTCACTTTTTTTTATAAGTAGATATTTTCTCATTTCATAACTTCGACATTGCGTGTAATTGTTATGGAAAAAACTTGTAAAGAAGATTATTGTATGTTAATGATTTTAAAAAGTCTATAACAATATCAATTTTTATTATTCCATTTATGAATTAAGGCAAAATTTTAAACGTGTTATGAATTTCAAAATATTCTCCTACACACAAAGTTCAGAAAGCAGGGAAGAAAAAGTCACATGGAGTAAGAACAGCAACAGGGAAAATTGATAAAACTGTTCACGTACTCAAGGGCGGAGTTCAATAATTGGTCGCATCTAGAATTTTTGATTAAATTATAAAAATTATAATTATAAAATGGTATTTTATCTAAATGACATTATAAGTGAAATAACTCATATTATTTATAATGTAAGAGGCTTTTCAAGACACATAATAGGGGCAACTCTACATTGTACCTACTTTCCCCTGCTCTATAAAAATGACCCGGTCCTAATGGGCATTTTACTTTTATTGTAAAACATAAAACATGCCTCAAACTCATCATCTGTCTTGTCTGCGGCTATAGTTATATAAATAAAAACCAACCTTCCAAAAATGATGTCAAATTAAATTTTAAATTAGGAGTTTTGGATAAGAACAAAACAATGACCGCGTTATAATGTAGAAAGTATAATGTATACATATATAAATAAAGAATTATGTACAAATGTTTGAAGTGTGGAAATATTACAAGGCTTCAAACTAGGAAAAAAAAGTATGCCAAGACATAATAATTATATATATAAAAACTGGACATGGAATCGAGATACTTTTGCGCAGTTCAGCTAAATTTATTTATTCTACTCAATTTTTCGAACCTGCTTTCGATATTAAATCAAATATATTTGCATACTTCTCGCTAATGGTCAGTCACAAAAGAAAAGGGAAATACTTCTTAATAGGCACATATTCTCCCTTATTTACGCTCCACTGAATCAATTTTTCTTTCCTCCTAATTGTGTTATTATTTCCCTTACCTCGGTCAATCGATCTAAGGCAGCAGCTAATGCTCTTATCGACGAGACATTTCTGCGTCGAAAAGCTCCTTTTGCAGAGTGAGCAAACCCAAAATTGTCCATTATTCCGGAAAAACATAATTTGTCACTGTATATCACTTTCTTCTATCTTCATAATAAGAATCTGAATGCTCGAATAGTCTCAGAAGAACAACTATTAATCAAATATTTAAGGATTAAATCATACTTCGGGTCTATAGTATCTATTAGAGGCATTTAGAGCCTGTATTTTTAAGGAAGATGAATACGAATTACGAAAGGGCCTAGAATTAAATCGCTATTTAATTGAGAGTGTGAAACGGCACGAACGTCTACTAAGCCGCACCTATTAACTGATACTGATATACCAGCGAAGAATACCCTATAGACTTCAACTCTTAACCATGCTTCAAGCGATAGAGGTTATTGATCGATTCTAAGATCGATTATACTGTAGAGCTTCGCCACCACGATATCTCTTGATTTATGTACGAATCCTTTTTTAATATAAAGTGAACAAAAAACTACACAAGGTGCTTTTAGTCTATGGTTTCCATTAAAATTTCAAAACTACGACCACAAAATACCGATAAGGGCACATTCAAAAAATTAGGGATGGTATATGGGTCGTTGAATTTTTATTCTACTGAAACCTTTCAGGTTTTTTAATATAAGGCAAAATGTCTATTCCACTTTATAATGACAGTTGTACAGATACAATCTCCTACACATTTGCATATACGACTCGATATTCTTTTGAAACACAAAGTTCTTTCCCAAAACTGAATAATTTATTGCGACCTACTTTTAAAGAATCAAGGAATAAATCCTCTTTTTCCCTTTGATTATATTTCGTAGAAAGATGTAAAAAAATTGCTTTTCATAATGAATAAATCTCTTTTACATCTCTAACTATGAAAAATTTGAATAATATACATATATATATACACACATACATATATATATATGTATATATATAATATATACATATGTGTATTTCTCCAGCCTTGTCAGATTTGAAAGATTGAGAAAAGGGGAAAAGTCGCAAGTATTCATTGCCAACCTTTGAGCGACCATTGAACTCAAAGTATGTTATTATCTTATGTAAACAGACGTCTATAAGTGAGAAGAACTATATTCAGATCCTCATCTACTAAAAGTAGATATTTCTTTACGTACTTTACAATTTCTCTATTATTTTTTAGGATTATTTACTCTCCTTTATTTATAATTAAACTCCTAGACTATTTTATAAACCGGCAAAACATTTTTTAATTTGAACTGAGAATCCACAAGTCAATTGCACGTCAAATTTTCTTCAAGGAAATTGATGTATTTTAATATAAAATAAAAATATTCGTGAAAAAAAGGGAGGAAAAATTTCGACGCATGCTTTTTTTTCTTCTTAAAGAAGATGAAAAGGGGGATGCGAACGACGAAAGTTAACTGCGAAGTACATGTACGAGTTTTCGATTTTCTTTTTCTCGAAGCAGAAAATGTTTCCCTTTCTATATATTGCGATATTTATGTATCACAGATACATAAATAGACGTTAGAATTCATTATATTCGGTTGAGAACGAAAGCATTTGCAGTTCTGACATGACCAAGTAGAATGGTGAAATATACAGAAATGATTAAATCGATTCAAGGTTTATAGCAGTAGAAGCTTAGTTCGATTTCGACTCAGTTCCACCCTAAGCTCTTGCCTACAAAGGGACACACGACTGCTCAACCACTAGAATTCAATTGCAACTCGTTTCTTAAAAGTAATCCCATAGAGTAGTCTACACTTCGTTCAAAAACCATATTGATAGTATCAACAGCATTTACGCAATTTTTCCAATAAATTCGAGTCCCTTCCATTTTACTCATTTCCTGCATTTAATACATTTTTTTCATTGAAATAATTCAACACTGAAAAAAGGGAGGGAGATCTACCGTCCCTTTAGGATTATTCGTACGGAAAATCTGGATGAAGGGATGCTTCGTTACAGACTAAGTAGTCAAACTTGATTAATTTAGATTTCGTGAGAGCACTTTGCTAACTTTGCTTCCTCAATAGGGGTAGCATTAGTATCATTATTAGATTAATTAATATGAAATGATATTTACCTCTCATCAAATATCGAATAATATAATATCAGAAATAAATAGTGCTAATATAAAAGTGTTTGATCACAAAATGCCTTTAAATGATGGAAAAATGGTTTCTCAATTAATGATTCCTAATTAATAAATAAGAATATGAAAAGTTAATGAAATAATTTAACAAAAATATCAGTGACTGCGTGGTTCGTTCAAAGATATTTCAAATCAATTACCTGAACTTAATTGTCATCTAGGCATCAATTATCATTTCTTCAAATTTATTTTTACGTTCCTCCCCTTCTCCTCATAACATATGTATGCCAGTTTGGTCTCATTTTTCGTCTTGTAGATTTTCCTTTTTCCAGGTTTTAGACTCAATTTTCTTCGGATTTTCTTCAAATGAAAAAAAGATGAGACGAAGAAAGAGAACTTTGTATAATAGCCTTGGCTATTTTTTTAGGCTTGAATCGTTCGTTGTTGGTTTTCTTGTGTAAATAAATTCGTTGGTCTGTCGATGGAAAAGTATTCTTTTGACTTTTCGGGGTCTATTCTTTCACTTATTGACAATACTCTTTCTCGAGTTTTTCCGGGGGCGAGGGCGACATGATCCTACCGCCTTAAGGTCGCGCGTCGCACTAAAGCGAAGAAGTGATTTTAGGCGCGAACGACATCGCTTTAGCCCCCACTTGTACAAGGGGTTGGTACCATTGGGGCGCGCGCACGTTCAGAAACAGGGACACCAACCATCACGATCTGTTTCCTCGATATCATTTTGTCCCCGATATCCTTCAGCTTTCACCCCTTTTATATTTCCATCATCAAATTAAAAGGGCAGATTTTTTTCTCCTTTCAACCCCTTTCTTTATAAAACTGATGTTTGATTGAATTGGAAGAATTTTTTACGTTTACGTAAACGAAAAATTATTTTTTTGCAAAAAGTACGGGACCTAAAATTGTATTGCGGTAAATGGTTCCATTTAATGTCCAAAGGACCGAAAATGTTTCATCCACCCACCCCCATAGAATGTCTCTGAAAATCAACTCCTAAGCACAAAAAAATTATTAAAAATTCCTCAGGGGTTGATTTCCATGGTCAATCTTTAGGGGTGGGCGGATGAAACATTTTTGGTCTCAATTTCCTAGTTATAATCATTTACAAAGAAGCGGTTAATGTTGATCTTCTTTGACTGTGAAGAGAGAAAATGGAAGAAATTACGTCACGCAGTTTTAAAGCTAAAAATCATCTCAAAAGAGGGCAACATTTTTTAATATTATAGTCTTTGTTGAATTTCAAGTTAATTTCCACTCTTATAATTGCCTTCACTCGTTCTTCCCCTAACTCACTGATTCCCATTTTTCTTAAAGTCGGTCTCAGAGAAAATAAACGCAGCTTGGTTTTATTATAAGTGTTCAAATCTTATTAAATTGCAAAACCGTGAGATAAGTTCAAAAATGATTAGTGGGGATTGTGAAATATTAAAAAAAAAAGTGAAGCATTATCAAGTTCATCATAGTAGTTTGTTAATCATTATTGATTAATTTACAAGAAAGCTTAATAAAACATGGAAAATGACGAAAGCATGTCATTTTAAACGGGATTGATAAAGAACAGATATAACAAATAAAGTTACTTTCAACTCACTGTTAAATTACTTCAACTACCAATACTGATTAGTGAAAACTATGAGATCATTAAAAAAAGTGAATACCAAAAATCTATAGGTGTGATTAAATTTTGATGGTTTTAAGGTTCTAATTAAGGTTGCCACTGAGTGGAGTAGATTAATCTGCTTTTTCCGATTGTCATTGTGGATAGTTGTGTAATGTGTACATTTATCTGGAATTTACTACGAAAATCAATAAACGATGAATAAACGCGGCGTTGAATGAGAAGAGCTGTACGAAATTGCCTCATTAGCTTTAATGATTGTTGATAAATGTATGTAGTCGAATGCAAGCTAGCTAAAAAATGTAAATTCCACTCAAATAGCAAAATTCAGTTTACATCATTTAAAATGTAAATTTATTTGAGCTAGAAGCACGGAGATATCTGTTAACCTCTTTTTTCTGTGTGCATACTTTTATCGATTTGTACTCTGTCCCTTTTTCTTTCTACGTCATCTTTGTCATTAGATTTTCTTTAGGCCTCACAAAATTTTCTCATAAGGACTCACCCACGCTTTATTTAACTCGACAACGATTTGGTTTTAGATTTTGAACATTAATACTATCCGAATATACATAGCCGGTAATAGCAAGAAAATTCGGTTTAAAAAACCGAAACACGTGGATGACCTTTCGGCTTCCCTTCCAATGGGTTCGAAGCTATCTGAAATCCACAGACAGGTGGACAGTTTCACGTTTGATTAAAAAAAGTTGCAACGAATTTGAAAGAAAATGGAAGTGAAAAGTTACACAATGTTCCAGTGACAAGACTTTATAAAGTGATTAGAGTAAGTATACAGTCAGGCAGTGAAATAGTCAACAAGAAGGTAACCAAGATACATGTTATAAAACTTATACATGAACTTTTCCTGTCATATTACTCGGACGACTTTGGAACGTCCTCAATTTCATGGGAAAACTCAACTTTTAGACATATTGCCTTCCCGGTAACGTTTCTCGCGAAAACTAGCTTTTCTCAAGCCAAACTTAAGCAAGTAAGCGAGTGACCGTTCAGAAGAGAAGTTAACGTTTGTACAATGTACATGGCAAAGAGAGGAATTGTGTTCTAGGTGAAAAATATTATTGAAAGTAATGAATCTATATCAATTAATTACATATATATAACGAAAGGAAAATAATAGCCTGAAAGTACTAATGAGTTTCCAATTAAATTTTGAAATATATGTACTTAAAGAAAATATATTATAAATATATTTTATCGTTTTTCTCCCTACTTCTGGACGTGAATTCTAATACTAAATATAGTAACCGTATTCAAAGAGCTTCATTATCATAATTTAAAATTTTTTCTACTTTCATAGATCGCTGAGCAATTTCTTATGAGAGGGAACTTGCTCTTTGACTTTCAATGGCTCAAAGAGGAAACTCAACGTCAATTTTGGAGATCTGTTTGTCGGGTCCCTTTGATTTATAAAGACGGTAAACATTTGCTGATGTATGAAAGTTCTTCTAATCCCAAGTATCGGTTATTAAAATTTGAATGTGTCTATCTGCCGCGGAAGGGTTTTATTACTTTTGGGATTTTCGTACTTGCCCTTTTCTTTTTCCCACACGGTCATTGTTTGGAATCAAGCGGTCTGTATTGATGATAGGGCATATAATATACCTCAATTATTTAATTTTCAGTTCGGTTGTGACTCTCGAGTAGAGAAGACGTAGTGCATATAATATATAAACGTCTGTTAAAAAGATTCAAAGGATTCTATATAATTTTAAATCAAAAGATTTTAAAATACTTTAAGGGACTTCACAAGTTTACAAACTAATTCAGAATTTTCAACTTTTTAAGTGTAAAAATTTGTAATTCACACAATTCGCACTATTACCAAAAATCCAATTAAGGTTTTTATTCTCAACAACAATTTCATCGATATTTTGGAGATATATGGTAACTTTTTTAAAATAGGATAATTTAATTCACCCGGAAATTATCTCGCATTAAAAATAATCAAGTTTTCAATTCACCTTGAAAGGGAAGAGTGTGGAGTGATTCTTCATGTTCTTGATTGATAAATGAACTTTAGGTTTTTAATTAAAAATCCATCATCCGCTACGCCATTAGTAAAGGGGTAGTATGTAGAGCAATACAGTGACATATGTGTGTGTGTGTGTGTGGGTATTTCGAGGTGAAAACGATTCGAGGGCGAGAATATTCTCAGTTCGTGTTTCTATTACGACGAAAGGAAGTTTCAGCTTGAGAAACAGTATTCTCTTTCTTTTCACCTTCTTTTTTCTCTCCCTTTTTATTTGTCTCTCTCTTTTTTTCTCCTCCCACTTTCCTGTCATTCCTGTCCAGAATCGTAACTGTGAATGGTACTATTAGGATATTGGTGACTTTTCCTCCATGAACAATTTTAATTGTATTATTTTCTTTCAATTTTATACTCTTCTTTCTATTTTTAAAAAATTCGATTTATTATTCAACGGATTTTGTGTTCCTTTGCAGTATAAGTTTCCCACTTGTTTTATTCATAGTGTCAAAATAGCCTTTTGAGAAGTTATTTTATAAAAAGAAATAAAGTAATGAAATCGTAATGATAATACTGTCATTTTTACAGTTTCTCCTTGAATATTTCAACAAAGTGAAAATATTCAGATATCGAAACTGAATGTAATTGGTGTCTGCATCCACTTTTTGCTGAGTATGAAAAATCTCCACTGACATACAAAAAAGACCACATAGCAGGGATTGATGCGTCTATTATCCCTTTGTTGAATTTTTCCTCTTTTAAAAATGCAATAGCTATCGAATCTCTTCATTCTTTCGAAAATCGCTCTGTCTAGACCGCATTCAAGCACAAAGTTCGTTTTTCACATCATTCCGCAAAAAAAGGGTGCAAGCATTGTTATTTCAGATATTGAAATTTTAGGGTGCGACGCAGAAAGATAAGTATGATGAGTGCAAAAAGAGCCTCTTTGTGTTGTGCTCAAAGCACCAAAATAATCATGACGAGATTCACATACCCGTATTTCAATTTAAGAAAAATTAAAAACAAATTTTTGTTAAAGACTCACCGACTGGTTTCCACGTTGTTTCGAACTCGAAAGTCCTAAGCGAAGAAGTGATAAATTTCGAGCACTGGCTCTCAGGTGCCCCCATCCATTCCTGACTTGCTGTTCCATTCGTTCGTGTCTGTATTAAAGTTAGTTTATTAATTCAAGCATTTCACGATAGTTGAGATAATAAATAGCAACCTTAACTTTCGACAGAAAATACAGTAATAATTTGAAAATCTACCGAGTTTTCTAGATTGCTTTCAGAATAGCCTATATTATATCTTCTAAGGAAAACTTTTTACTTAGTTATGTGAAAGCGAAACTACATAAATACAAAAACTTTTGTGAACTTTCAGAGTCTTCTATTACGGCCTTTATTATTTTACTGTATAGATGAAAAAAGGAGCAATACTCTTAGATCCTTCTTGGATAAGAATTTATCTGAATTTCCTGAAGCGTGAATACAATATCTAGATAAATGAGCCATTCTCAGACACGACTAAAAGTTTCTTTCTTTTCTTTTTCAGCTTTCAATCGACTTCATCCAATTTCTGCTTTTCATTATCGTTTTATTGAATCTTAATTAGGGGAATCTGTTGCCAACGTTTTTATATATAAAGACGGAAATAAAGTTCAATTAATAAAGAAACTTTTGGGAGAGTGGCATCATTTAAATTAAAGCATCAAGTAAAAAAAACTGCAAGGTTTTTTTTTAAGCTGGGATTAAATTATGCAAGATCTTGTCTAGAACTAGAAATTTACATATCACAGGGTTATAAATCCTGTCAGTATAAAAAGGAAAACTAATTTAAACCAGTTAGATGACATTTTTTAAAACAGAATTTTCACTCCTTTTCCGCTCCACACAATTCACTGTCATAGGCTAGTAGAATTTATCGTCTTGAAAAAAAGTACTTGTTTTAGATTCCAATTCACTGCTTCTATTTTATCACAATAATTAAGTATAATGTTTTTCTTCTACACAAATTCTCCCATGTTTATCGTAAACTAGATTTTGTTTAAAAATTTCCTTCAATTGAAAACGACATGCTTTTATCAAGAAATACATGCCAATGTCATGTGGTGTACTTGAATTCTCTCGAGTACTCATATCACGGAAATAAAATACAATGGGACCAATAAAAGTTTTGACCACTCAGTTCACAAACTTCGCAAGCTCTCCATTTCTCCTACGATTCCCAATGGAAAAACTCATTGTATACAATATACACATCAGAATAATGGAATATGTGTGAAAACTGCCCTGAACTTCCGAGGAAAAGTGTTATTGATACCTGGAGGGAAATTCCTATCGAGACCTATTGAAAGTTTGTTTCAAAAATAAAGTGTTCTGCAGTTGTTTGAAAAGTTATTATTTTTTAGTGGCATCAATCGTAACACGTTACACGACGGTGCATTATGAAGACGTCTAGAATGAAGAATAGAATAATGAACCGATTTTTCAAAGAAGTGAATAAGAAGACGCCCAACTCCTTAATTTCCAAACTTTTTCTTTTTGCCGAGAGCGAAGGAGTGATTTGTTACTCGATACAGTCTATTGACTTTCCTTGTCCATGCTTGGGAGTAATTTATTATTCCTTGAACGAAACGTATCTAGAACAAATATCCGATCTTAAAGCAATAGGGCGTGACATGACTTCCTTTACCACAAAAAAGTTTCAAAAATATATATATTATCTCCTCAAAAGGTGAAGCCTGAGATAAATTTCTCAACTTGATCGTTTCTTTACACAACGATGAAGTGAAGTTAATAGAAAGATATTATTTATGAGATGTTAATTGACTAAACAATTCAGGGATCAATTCAGGTTTATTTTTGAAGATATTAAGGTAGCTTAGAAAATAAATGTATTTTATAGATTAAATAATAATTTATTATTATTAATCAAAGTTTATCTATTACACTTGAAACTCTAACTAGACACTTGTATCTCGTATTTTGATATCGTCTCTGATCTGTTCTACAATGTTCCAAAGCACTTCCTCTTGAGGGATTTGACTATAGAACTCATTTTACGTTCCCAATACACGTTAAGGGCTTATGTTACTTATCATAGGAACAAATTTAGTTTCGCCCACTTTAGGTTAGCAAAAATAAATATTTTTTACTAAAATTAGACCATTTATCTCTGTCTGTACGCATGGATGTAAATGGACCTGTTTTAGCAAGAAATAATTATTTTTGGGAACGTAGTGTGGGCGAAACTAAAGAACCTCTCAACTTATTTGCACTTATGGTAATTAAAACATGCCCTGAAATCGTTTTCAAATTCATAGAATACTATCTGCACAAAACTAGAGGCTATTTTCCCTGACATTTCTCTGACTTTTCACTGAATTTTAGATAAATTTTCTTGACATGAAAGTATTAAAAATTCGAATGGAGTGTATATATAGGACAAGAAACGATAGTAAGATCATATGTAGTGACTTTTTTGTGGTTTTTGCTCCAGGTCAACTTCTTCTTCCGCCGAAAAAAAAAACTAACACAAAAAAGGAGGACCAATGACCAGAGAGCAGTTCGATAAAGTTTTCTCAAGCGGAAAACTGTCCTTCTTATCACGCTTTTCACAATTTACGTGAAAATGATGTATCTGCTGACACCCCGTTCTATAGCGATTGATGAGATTAATTTCTTGACTTAAAGAGAGAGGATATTTACAAATTGGAAAACACGTATTAAAACATTTTCGTTACAATACATTTTTCTATCAAAAAATGGAATTTATTTTCTAGATCAATAATACTGATGGAATTTGAATTAACTATGTGCACTGTAATTAAGTGAAAATTTATAGTTGCGAATTGACAGGACGAAATTGCCACTTTTCCAATATACTCTCTCTAAATACTATTCTGTCATTGACATGTAATAAACTTGATTAACGGATAGGTGTACGTGCATCCCTAATTAAAATATTGATTTTGGTAATTTTATTAGTACTTCAGCTGCCATTCAAGTCTCAAATAAAATTCTAATAGATGGTCAACAAAGAACCTCGGAATTTTATACTTATGGTGCTAAAAAGAAATGGAAAAATTTTAAATACATTTTTTTTTACTTACTTCCTGCCCACTCGGGGTGTCTCGGAAACATCTTCGTCAATGACTGCTTGGGTTAAAACAGGAAGGCTACTTGCCTCGCAAGGTGGAATGCTCAGATCTAATAAAAATGAAAAAAATGTCAAAAAGATGTGTTCTATCGAAAAAAAAAGAATATATTCTTTAGAGCAAAGAAAATATAATAAAACGTTTTTAAAAATTCATCTATAAAGTATTTTTTAGTATATTACCTATTGAAGAATCATAGTGATCGCTGTGGCGTCCATACGAAGAGTTTTTTAGAGAAATCGTGTGTGCCCTCCTTCTAAGATTCGACGTCTGCAAAAGAAAAAAAAATTACATGAGCAGTGAAAAATAAAGGATTTCAAGATCAAAAATAAAATCAAGGTCTCGACTTTTCCAGAATTTTGTTAAATTCCCCGAGAATTCCCATATTTCCTTAAATTCCCGCCCAGATAGAGACCCTTTCTAGTTTAATCTTGATTCTAAATAAATTAAGATTAAATTAAATTACTGCTGCATTCATTAGTGTAACTTATGCAAATACATATTACGAGAGAGCTCAACTATTCAATTAACAATTTCTAATTTAAATAAGTAATAATTTTAATTTGTCTGAAACAGGACACATAAAATCATAACGTGGGTAAAATTACATAAATAAACGGGTAAACGAAACATAAAGCTTATCAGCCGAATGCTTCACACTTTGTTGGACTATAATAGGTGAAAAGGTAGAAGTTATGGATGAGGAAATTCGGGCTTGCAAGTGCACTTTGTACGGCCTCTTGAATGTGCATTCTACCTACATATATATGTAGCTCACATAGAAATTCAAATAGCTGCAGTATCTACTGTGCCATTTAACACAGATCAAGGCGCATTTGTAAATGGCATACGCAACCAAACTAAATGCAAAATCATTGGTTTTAGCATATGGAATACATCAGAGAGAGCCACTAACTCTATGATATTAAATTTTCAATAGGGATTTCAGAACCAAAAATAGAACATAAAAAATGCTTTTTTTTACATTCTCATCAGAAAAGGTTTTAATTTTTGTTTTAATTTAATTTAATTTACTAATTTAAATTAATTTAATTTAATTTAATTTAATTTTTATTGCCTCTGACTGCCCTCTGGATGAAACTTTTCCTTCGACCCTCTGATTTTAAACAGTAATTCTTCAACTGTGGTGATAGCTCTCTTTGTAGATTCCAATTTTTGAATCTGTATATTTGCGTTACTATTGCCACTTCTTAATTCTTTAATATAACTTTTTTTTAGCACTTATTACCAAATAGTTAATTAATCGAATATAACTAATCAAAATTAAGGCTGAAAACTCTCCTTCTACAATCTTTAAACTTGAAAAAGAAATTTATCCCAAAAATCACATGAAAGGTCAGGCATATTTTATCATCAAAGACAGTTGACCCCAACCTACATGGGCTTTCAAATTTCTTTTCTGCCAACCTTTATCACGAGTCGATTATCGCACGAAAATGAATCGTAAAGCGAAAAGCATTTTTATGACTATTATGGCCGAGGAAAGTGTATACTGCAATTCTCGTATTCAGTGATTTAAGAAAATGGAGGTCACCTAGAAGACACCATATATGTACTTTTCCTAGAAAAAAAATCATATTCTCTTTCAACATCAAAAATAATGTTGAATATTATATTTAAGTTTATAATCAGCACATATTTCGGCAGAAATTATTCGAGTGTTGTAAGAATTTTATATGCCACGTTGCAAATGTTAAACCAGCAGAAAATTAATTAAAAAGAAATTTAGAATTTTAGAAATGCTTCAGCAATGTGATCAAAATATTTTATGATGGTAAGGAATAAAATTAAGCAAAAATGAAAAAAATTGAATTTGAAGGAACTGTAGACAGATTGAAGAAGAACCGATTTTTCACGAAGCACTTTCTGTGTACAACTTAGAACGTAGAAGAGGGCGTGCAACATCAATATCCATTTCCCTAATTTCCTTTCAGACCCTACACCTCCACTCTAATATCGGTTACAATTCCTGCGGTGCCGTTAGCTTGTTCGTTCGACGCCCTCCTCCATTAGGGGTATTGTCGAATTTTTTCATTTGCTTTTTTCTCGCGCCCTTTTTACGACAAGGTCATTGGTGTCGATGTCACAAAACCTACTACTCTGCTGCGTAAATGTGCACTCAAACGTGATAAGGACAAAAGGCCATATATACTATATATTATATTACGTACATAAATCCGAAAAATAAACGCAACCAGTCATTTTCAATAATATTACGCCATTTACCTAGAGGTCGTTTACTGGAGAAATCAATAATTTTCCCTACTTATAATCAATTCAGAATCAATGGCTCGTCAAAGGATTTTTCAGAAACATGTGGGAAACCAGTAAAATCAGAGAATATCAGTAGAGAATCAGTAGAATCA
>JAUEJJ010000045.1:7317413-7328268 GCA_032164275.1 Synergus coniferae
ATTCAATTTCAAACTATATTCGTCACTTTTGCGGAAGATCGCGTACCAAACATAGTTTGAATTCAACTGTTGTGACATAAGTGCGCATACCTAGCATGGAATGAAATTATTTAATTTGGAAGTTTTTCAACGATTTTCGAATATTTAGAAGTGTTCATAACGTCTATTAATAAATGGAATGTATACTATTGAATTAAACATTATTATTATTATTATTAAATGTATATCTCGTCAGATGACATAAGCATAACTTTACCGCGACACTTACGATTTTTTAAGTGAAGGTCAAAATGAAATTATTAATTTTATGAACAGGCAAAACTGAAATTTATGGAAGAAGTGCGCAATAGGTCAAGTATATCAATTTTAAAAACTTTGAACAACAATGAAAAGATATTGTAAGAGATAAAATCGTTAGAGGTAAATTCCAAATTTCTTATTTGTGAGTCACTATGTATGTGTAA
This sequence comes from Synergus coniferae, assembly GCA_032164275.1. Lineage (NCBI taxonomy): Eukaryota > Metazoa > Arthropoda > Insecta > Hymenoptera > Cynipidae > Synergus > Synergus coniferae. Next base: position 7,317,878 of record JAUEJJ010000045.1, read on the forward strand.
CATTTCCGGGAACACCCTGTATATACTCAAGGCCTCTACAATCTGCTAAAGTACTATTGATATTTTCCTTTATTTTTTCAATGCAAATTCATAATCATGCATGACTCTTACCGCTTCTTTTTAAGTTCTTTTCAAAATTATAAATATTACATCAGTTTGAATAAGATCTAACGTTCTATATGAGGATCCATAAACAAACAATTAATTCAATTGAAAATTGAACAATGTTTACCAATACAAACACAAATACCCTTTAAATTGAGAGAAACTCACAGGAAAAATAACTTTTTCAAAATATGTATAAATATTTTTCTAAATAGGTGCTCAGAATTTTACGAACAGTATGGATTTTCTGCAACTTTTTCGTATGAGAGTAACAATGACAACAAATCCTTTTCCAATGTGAGAAAAATGCAGAGAGCTTCTTCTCTGATAAATAGAATAAAAATAATAAACGTAGGATGAAGAAACGAGAATAATGAACGTAATAACTGATTATAACGTAATAACCGATCGTAATAACAGTCGCCTTAATTATTTAGAAAAGAGGTGTGTATATCCAAAATTTTCTAAATATCCAACGTGCTACTAATAATCCCCAGTAATTATGCAGAGTAATAATTACATGGAGGAAAGAGTGATTTCCGAGGCAGATATGAGATGCCTGGCACAACTAGAAACTCCACTAATAAGCACTGAGACGAATAATTATCACTATATGTAATAAACTTGGAACTGCACTCACTCATGAACACACTGAAGCATTTACACCATAAACTATATGGGTACCAAAAAGCGCTATTTTAGTAAATACTCCTGCCAAACTCATTTCACACTTTTTGCACCTTTCGCACTTTTCCTGGTTTGGTGAATATTGCACTCGTCTCGTTTTGACTTTTTTTTATCGTCCTCGACGTGCAACGATAAAGTAGAGATAACGCGTGATTAAAAGCAACGCGTTTCTCATTGGATGGTGAGTCGCGTGATAAAGCACTTTTTATTGGTAGCCTGTCGTATGTTTACGTGTATTGCACTATACCGTAGATGGTTTACATGCAGAGCGTGACTGAGCGTGGCACCAATGTAAAAATTCCGACAGCACACTAAGCACTAAGCTAGAAATTGAGAAGACAGGTAAGCTAAGGCTAAGCACTTCCCGTCTGTCGAGTGCGTAAGGGGGGGGCGCCATAAGGGAGAAAAGATTGACTGATGGAGGGAGGTGGAGTCAATTACACAGGTACAGGTGAGAGTTGGGGAGAGACAAGAAGACAAGGGAAAGTAATTGAAAGACATGGAAAGAGGGGCAAAAAAGAGAGAAAACTCATGTTACGAAAGTGCAGAAGAGTCAACAGAAGAGGGACATAATAAAGAGGAGGCAAGAGTCAGATGTGATGTAAATATTAACGAATTTGGAAAATGGAAGACTCCATTTCTCAAATGAAAATATTATCAACTTTTATCATCTGATTTTTATTATTATATATGATGATCTTCATTATTATGATTTATTTTTCTGTCCAATGAAGAATAGTTCCGACTGAAATCACATTGCCAACAGATGATTTTGGCAGATGCATCATGTGACGATCAATGTAGCCAAAATCGCTGCTTTTCGCGCCACCGAAGCGTGAAAACCTTTAAGCGCCCTTATCATTATCAGCACGGGCTATTGGCTTTGGCACTAGTTGTTCTCTGCAGAAGCTTCCGTTCCTAAATTCGCAATATCGTATAATATTTCATTATACATATGGAAGAGGTTCCGCGAATCATTGTACCATAAATCAATGCGAACCAACTGTGTGGTGTCAAAGTGTCATATCATTTCAATCAAAGCGTCAAAGCTTTCATTGAAATCAAAACAGAAATTCATGCGGAGAAAGACTTTATTTAAAGTTCCCTTTTTCCTTTAAAAAAATATTTACAGGGTGTCTACTAAATTCTTCCCACAAAATCCCCGGAAATTATTGTCTAGATTGAAAACAAAAAAAATAATGAGTAAATTCTTTTTAATATGAATCGAATTTTTGAAAGAGCCTAGTAAGTGCTCTACTTAGAGAAAGGAAGAGTAATGACCTACTTTGATGTAAATGATTGGACCAAAGCAGTAGCGATAACCTTCAATAAATTTAATCTGACAGGTCCTCGGTGCCTATAATTAAGTACACTTGAGAGAGATGACAAAAAAGTGAAAAAACTGTAGGTGATTGAACATTACGCACGAATTTTACACTTAATTTGTAATTTAACTTTTACAGAGCAATGATTAACCTTCTAAAGAATCTCATTGTAAGTAACTATAATGAGAAATACAAAAAAATTAGTATACACGAAAATTCATTCAGGAGCTCAGAATTGCGCTGAGAATGCATTCAATTGCTATTCTGACGTATCATCAATTTCTCAGAAGCACATTACCATGAGAAAAGACATGTACTTTTCATAATTTCAACAAATCGAATCATAATTAAACACTTAGGGGATTCTTTAGAATTATTTTGCTGCTACAAACAACAGCAAAAATATTGATTGTGACTTTCCAGGAAAGTTGAAATAATGCTTGTTTAAAAATAACCTGACCTTGCTGTCTTGTCATTTACACCGAAACATTTTTTCGCAGATGAGATAAATCCAAGTAATGTTTACATTTATCTTTATAAAAGTTATTATTAAACCGAATACTAGTAGAAAAGTTTTGAGATCAGCGATTGCCAAATATTACTCGTTATAATTTTATATTATGTAGATATGTAGACAATTGCATTTTGTGATACGTAATTTTTATATTTTCCAGTTAACAAGCATTTAATGTAATTACATGAAGTAAATTATAGAAGCTGTGAAAATTACAGAAAAATTAATCTGCTCATTTCATCTGATCGTTTTACGTAAACCGATAATTGCTTTATTTTTCACTGAATTGCACATCGTTTTGAAATTAATATCAAGTTTAATAGACTTTTGGATTTATTTTAGTCAAAAATGTATAACTACCAAAATTGTGGCACCCGGCTACTATATTTCTACTAATGAATTATCTTTTAATCAAAGAGAAGAAAACTGTTTGAGTTTATGATAAGACTCATTTACGTTGCCTCGTTATCACCCGAGAATATTTACTTGATAATACCATTTTATACACTGCTATACATTATATAACTCTCATTCCTTATTTGTTCCTTCATTCATTTTTTAAAAATGTATTATAAACGCTTTCATTTATTTTTCATTTATAAACTTTATATCAAGATGAGTTCAAAGTGAGAAATTCCTAATAGGGAAAAAGTGAATGTAAAAATGATGGTAAAAAAATAGGGGAGCCTAAAACGGATCTTTCGATATTGGATCGCATGTTCTGGAACAAATAATGAATTGTGTCTGATTGAAATGCGATATAATGTTATCTTGCCCCTCCTCCACCCTTTACTTAAATCTTTCACTCTGTCTACTCGAATCCTCGTATCATTCAACATCCTTGATATGAAGTGAGGTATGTTCGCACGTATTGTGCTGAATCTGAACGTAATGCCAAATCGGGTATGGCCTACACGCAATATTCACTAAAGACGTTTAGCAAACACCTTTTCCTTGACATCGTTACAACTTTCGGACCTTTTACAGGAGACGGAACAGACGTTGCGAGTTATCTCACTGCGTGTCACTGATCTACGCTGACTCAGTTCACGATTTAATCATTTGCAATTAAACATTTTAAATTAAGACGCCTAAAATTTTTTTTGATGCTTTTATTCCAACCAATGTAAAAAAATTCGTCGGACAAGACGTCTGAAACTTCAACCCAATCTATTTAGTATATATTGTCTGATATGTATTGTAGAATATTTAGAATATTTTCAGAAAATAGACATTAAGGAAGGATGTAGTAATAAACTTAGATTGTTGGGAGGCGCCGGTTGGGTTTTCCCCAGAGTACTTCAATTTAAATATTGTCGGGGCCGAGCAATTTCTAAACCCTTGATTTATACCATAGCAGGCCCATTATTGTCCTACCTTTACTCGAATGGCTACTTAAAGGTAATAGAACGATAAAAGTATTTGGGGACATTTGGGATGACGGAGGTAATTTAAGAAAATCTGCAAGAAGAGGTTGAGTACACCCTCACAACTTAAGAAAAGGAAAGAGGGCCTAGAGGTACAAAGGGTTTATTAGGTCAGGACTTATGATAGTCATTAGTTAGTCTGAAGAAGACCGTTGACCGCGTCGTAGATTGTAGACCGGAAGAATCCGTATCCGTTAAATATTGTATTCTTTGAATACGTATTCCTTATTGTATTTATAAATCCTGACAACTCTTCCTAATTAATATTCCTAAAAGAACCCACAATATAATTATTAAAAGAATGAAAACTTGAATTTTATTGCAACCAGAAGTAAACTTCCGGTTTTGTAATTTTCGTCCCGGTTTTTTTGCGATCAATAAGATTCCCGGTCATTGCTCGGTCTTTCCCGGTTTCGAGGTCAGATCTGAAAATACGTTCATTAGGTACTTTTTTTTACCGGATACCGAACTTTTGTCAATATGACTTAAAAATAAATCTCATTGTGTGACGTCAGACCATTTTGTTTCTCATTGTCAGAAATAATGGTCAAACCGAATTCACTCAACATTCTAAGGATTCCCCTTATTTATTTTTCTTTCCTCGAACCCATTAAATTTACCTTTATCTGAAAGAAAGGGAAAGGAGTGGAAATAGCAAGGAAATACGGTGGCGTGGCTATTTATATTCGGCTGCATTGTTCGCCTACGCCGACTTCGCGGGTATTATAAAGCTGTCCGAATATGGCGTCAAAGGAGACGCCTCCATTCCAAGTTCCGAGGTCCCCAAAAAAATTATCATATGACACATCACCTGGGCGCAGACATGATAATTCAATCGTGAAAGGCGAAGGCTTATAAAATATAAATGTCAATGCGGAACTGCATTTTAGTAATCTCAATGTAATCTCTTTATAGTGCAAAGAAACAAAATAGAGTAATTGCACAGTTATTCTTATGAGGCAGAATATAATGAATTATAAAAGATTGCTAAGATAACTAATGATCATTTTCTAACTGAAGAATATTAAATGATCAAGAGCACTTAATAAGCATAATTCTATTTGAACAGTGATTGGCTAGCATTACCATGCATTTTTTCGAAAACTTACGAAGCACAAAATTCAGAATTTGCAGCAAAAATTAGCACTATATAATTAAGCACTTAATTTTGATATAGCCCCCCTTTGAATTGGAAGATATGTAATTCCAAGTTTAGGGATATGAATATTAATATTGAGGAGGATTGTGACAACAGTGAAGATCTATATATTTTGTATAGACACTTGCAGGCCAAGAAGCATCTATATTATATGCAGAAGTATCTTTGTATGAATTACCTCATTATACTTTGAGAAGTAGGTCGTGTAACTTTGGCAATAGGAATGGAAACTCTGGAATTTCTAATCTTAAACTACCCCCTGACTAACGGACACTAAATCAACTGTCATTTGCGACCACCAAATGTCCCGTTCCTGGATCAAGGGAGGAAACGAGGAAACTACGACTTCCATAATTTTCAGAACTATTAAATTCACAGTTTCTTAATTTCGTCTTTTTTAGAATGATATAAAGCCCTATTCTGCAGACCTGTCACTTGAAATTCTCTCACTCACTTCACAGGACATAAAATTTTGACCTAACTGTGCCTAAGTGTCGGTACGCTTTTTACGGCAAAATTATGACGCTAAATTAACTCCTTTGTCGAGGACCTTCTCTAGAATATAGCAGACACTCTTCGTGAAAATTTTAATTGGTTCCTAGATTTAGATCACGCTCGGCATTAAAAGCCAGAATTTTTACGTAAAAAAAAAGGTCAACTGAGCTTAATGAAAGATGTACTTTGTCGTTTTCAACTGGCTGATAATTTAATAATTTCTGCATAAAGGCTACTTTTTAAAACTACATTTATTTATTATAATCACCGACAAATTATTTAATTTAGAATGAACAAGTAAAAGCAATAGAGTTAAAAAATTCTTACGTTGTTGGTAGATTGAATGGGAATTTAAATTGGGGAAAGCTTGTCTTCGGAAATTTGGTAAACGAAAAGTTTCAATCCTTCGAGGGGGAACGATTGCTTGAATAATAGAGGTCAAAGTTGCTCGATTTCCCTTCACTTCCAAAAGATTTCCTAAATCCAAGCAAATATCCCGTCACGTGGCTCCATTTTTTATTTTAATATTTCACCCTCGAACTTCTGGGGCATTTCAGGCTAAACTTTAATAACCCAATTTTTAATACTGTTTTTATAAATTTCGAGGTTTAAAAGTAGTTTTTTTTTTTAAATAAATAATCAGTCTTTTACCTTGAAGGGACGATACTGATTATAGATAATTATTATAAAACTGTAGCATGGTAGTTAAATTGCGTAATAAAAAATTTCATTAGGAACGCATTATACTGCAGGTTACAAATCAAATTAAGAAAGAGACGTAAAGCTGTATTAAAACTTCAGTGAATATCTTTTCGCGATTTAATATACAAATCACCCTTGCAGAGCCAATTCTACAAACCATAAATTCTAACTCTATCTCGTTATTCATGGTATAATAACTGCCTCCTCTGTTCTTAATTTACATTCCTTATTTCATTTAAGAACTGTTTTTTATCTTCTAAAGATAAAAAAAGATTTATAAAAAGAATAGAAAATGGATAAAGTGGAGCATGAATAAACTTTCCTTTCAGAATGTAATATCCCCTCTTGAAATGAGTAAGTTTTTGTTCAATAGATATAAAAACAATGCAAATGAAAATAAATTTTTCAACAAAAGTGTGTAAGAAATATTTGAAACTTAAATACGTATTTAAAGTATTCAGAATTAAATACGTTCTTGATACTATTTTGCTTGTAACATTTTGATGCCAATTTTTAATGAAAATGATATCACACGAGTTACTGCGTGAAATCAGCGATACGTGCAAACTAGAATTTCAAACCCAAGTAGAAATCGTCAGACCATGTTCCGAGCGCTGATAAAACACTGTGCTCGACAGTGGCAACGCCAGAAAATTGGACTGCCATGTCTGGGCCTGATCAAGGCCACAATTAAATTTCTACACATAATTTTAAATGAATTCGGCCTGGAAATTAGATCAATGTATCTCTCACATTGCCATTAGGATAGCATTATATGCTGATATGAACACATTAATCATGACAGCCGTTACTACATATTTAGATTTTAGAATAACGCTTCTCTCGCGCACACACACACACACACACACACACACATACAACCGCATCACTGCCCAACCGACTCACCACAAACGTCTGTCTGTCTGCGTTTTTCCCACATGCCGGAAAAATCGATTTCGAATAGTGCATTAAGCGAAAATCCGAATTATGAGAGGAAGATAATACCACCAGATAATACCACATTAAAATGTTCAATAAATATTGTACTTTGCTATATCAACATTTAATCGGTGGAATAAACCTTCTTACGTTTAAAGAAAAAGCCTACACGACTTTTCCTACTGTACAAATATACGCGAAATCGGTAATAAAGGAAAAATTAACTTACGCAAAACTCTCCACATCCTTTAGATCTTTTTAGAGTGTGTGTACTCACCTGAAACAAAAAAAAATTGTATAATTATATGAAAATGTTAGTTAGCAGAAATGTCAATTGTAATAGGGATCAAAGGGGGAATACATCAGTGGCCACAAAATTCAATTTTTCAATTTCCCTAACATTTCCCTTACTTCCGACCTGATACATACCTACATATAAAACTAAGGTAGCCTAGGACAATTCCAACTAGATTGATTTTACTTGAATGTATCTCATATTTTAATTCCTTGGTTTGTTTCAAAAACAGGAAACTACATCACATGAATCGAATTAATCAGAAGGCTTCCAAGAGAATTCTCGCGCAAGTCGGTTAGGAATTAGAAAGCCTGAGAGGGTAGTGGATCGAAGGGACAAGAGTGCATACTGCATATACTATAGTCTAAGTTCTAGTACTAATCACTGGCATAATGTCAAGAATAGGTTATGGAAGCACCTTGGAGGTCAGCCCTGACGTCGGCGCTGATTTAAGACATGGTGCTCCTGTTTATAAGGGTGTGACCATAATTCGCCTGTCTTTCATGACAGTGATAATTTTCTGTAAAATGTCCTCTTAAATCGTGAGAGAATTTTGGACAAATCTCTCTCCTTACATTAAATTTCAGGATACCCTCCACATTCCCAATGATCATGTGTGCTTGAAAAAGGATCAAAAAGTTAAATCGATTTCTGGGACTATAAAACGAGACTTCTCAGACATAATAATGGAAGTCGCCACTAGTTCGGCATAGTAAGGGGACACAAAAAGAGGAAAAATTGTGAGGATGAGGCATGCACTACATAGGTAGTTTGAGTAGAGTCAGGATTGTCAGGAAGAGACTGAGTGGAGTTCCATTAAAGTAGAGCGATGTCGATGTTGTAAGTCTACTTTTCGTCAAGTAAATTATATCGAATGCCGTGGCATGGCATCATGGCATACGAACAACCTATGCCCGGACTTTTTTTATACTAATGAGATCTCTATGAGCAATTAATAATCAGTAAAAGAATAGAAAGAATTCCATAAAAAAAATAAAGGATCAATAAATTACTATTAGTACCATTAGTGCCCCCAGTATTACGTAAATTTATTTTTCGAGATAATTGCATTAAATTTTATTTAGGGTGTGACATAATCTGCCATTTCCCGAAGGGAAGCATATACATAATAGGAGGGTTGAGATATCCTTGGACAAGATTATCAGAAGAACATATGCTGTCAGCATGTCACGGATATTTGGCCATCCTTCTATCTCGGTCTTCGGATGCTGCGAGACTCATCTGGAAGATTTAGATTACTAAAAGGGATGAAGTTGGATTAGGGATAAATTCAAACAAGAAATCACCTGCGTCCAACTAAGTTCCCTAAACCAGAGCTTGTAAGCGGGACCGAACTCAAAATCGATAATTTTATCATTCTGACTTATATTTAAGCCACAATTATATTACCAACCACATAAATAATGAGTGAGGCAACCAATGGATTTTAATCCTGAATAAAATTGTAGCAAAGACTTCTTGGAAGAAATCTAAAAGGGTTTTCAAATAGGGAATGACTTACTTAAATGAGATGAAAAGCACTTCAAAAATAAAATCAAGGGCAGTTCCAGGATTTTCCCGGATTTGGTTCAAGTCCCGGACAATTCCCGGATTTTCTTAAATTCCTGCACAGTAGTCACTCTGCAATACAATTTTATTTATGATTACTCGAACGTCAAGAAAATCAAGTAAGTCGAAAATTCCTGACAGCTCTGCTTCGAATACATAGACAAGTACAAAATACCGAGGAAACCAATCCCATCTGGGAAGTACAAATGCATAACGAATCAATATTGTTCTACGAACAGAAATGACTTTTGACATAAGATCATTTATGATTGCTTTAACAGTGAAAAATTGAGTTCACTAAAACTAAAGTTCAATGAAACTAGAGCAAAGAACTTTATGAAACTGAAAAAAATTTTATAAAAACGTCTAACTTTTAAAAATTAATATTTCAATAACATCAAACACATATAAATATTTAAAATTATATAATTTTGAAATGGTTTAAATTAATTTTTAAGAATCAATGCCGATTTCTCATGAAACATATATACCGCGGTCTCTACAATATTATTATTTTACCTTTGCGTTTACTTTTTCCCCCTCAAGCGATTTCAAACAAGCAATCAAATCCCTTCTTTTTCAGTACACAGAAATTTCAGCTTTCCCCAATCCCCAATCCTCTTAGAGTAAAAAGTTTCTACCAAAAGAAACAAGAATAACGCTTTATTTCCGATTTTTCGTTCAATATTTTCACAAACCGAAAATGTAAATAGAAGTGGGTCGCAAAATATTTCAATAAAAATCTGTTTTCTATATGTATAATAAAAAAATGGTTGCGATGGACAAATCGATTGCGAGAGTTCCCACTGTTCCCAGGATAGTTCGAAAAAACATAAATTTTGTAACGACCTTTTCGCTTCGCACAGTACAGATAAATTACGATTGCCAAATAGACCGAGCGTTTGTTCCAAATAATTTCAATGGAAGCTGGATAAAGCCCCAAGAGGTTTCTGATTTTTTGGCAAGGTCTCTAGCCAATCCCTATTCGTTCTAGGTCCCCTAGACCCCTTTCACTATACTTTCTCATTGCCTCGTCACAACGTCGACCTATCGATTAATCTTCGAATTCAATTTCCGAGCCGGTGAAATTAAAGGACAAAAAAAAACATCGTGAGTCACTTATCTCAAGTACTGATCGCACAAAAAATCGACATATCATCTCACTGTCCTTAAA
>JAUEJJ010000045.1:7344607-7360550 GCA_032164275.1 Synergus coniferae
AACCACGTAATCAGGAAGAAAATGGTGAGGTAGCCCAAAGGTGAAAGCTTCCAATCAAGTGAGAGTTCAGAATATTCTCATGGAGTAATTGGTACCACTAGGACTAATTGATAAGGTGTGATGTATACAGTCATCATTTCGTAGAAAGTTTCCGTACAAGAGCCTAGCATTTCCACCTTGGACGCCGATCATATGTATCTCGTTGAAAATTACTCCTTTTATATCAAACCTTTGACTAGGTATTTGTGTTCGTAATAAATATAAATAGAATATGTTTATATTATATATATATATATATATAATACATATAATATAAACATATTCTATATTTCTATTTCTATTTCTGTTTTTCAGAATGAGATATTATATGAATAAAATATGAATGTCTTTCAGTATGTCAATTTTGCTTAAAATTTCATATTTTTGAAAGTTGAACACGGTGTCTACTAAATTTTGCTCTTGAAATTCTTGGCCCATTTTCGGATTTCCTTAAATTCCCGCACAGTAGACACTCTGCTAAAGTGCTCTGATGGCGTAGTCAAAACTCAAAAGTCAAGAATTAATATCAACTAAAATTATATTATGCCCGGGATGCAATTACGCGGCACATACCAAAGAAGCGGGTGTGAAGAGTGGCGTAGTCTATTTTAAGGTCGACTTGGTTGGGAAACGAGATCGATTATCGTTCACAAACATGCGAGAGTTCACCATCGAGCCAATGCTTGCTCGACTTTAGGACCTTCGTCCTGATCGTAGGACGATAATTTCTAAATTAAGCACCGGACTCCACAACAACAGTGTTCACGTTTCTTCATTTGTCCCTGACATAACGCTTTGCCTCTCGGTACACCCGCACATATTCTAATTATCTCAATTATTTCTGTCACCGCATTCCCTACGCTATTTTCTTCCCTCGAAACAGTGACCATAATGCGCCCTTTATCACTAATGTCTGGGGAAGATCTTACATTTATATTCCCTCAGGCTCTGAATCTTTTCCAATCTTAATTTGTATGCTTGCGATCTCGGCTAATGATAAAATATTCTAGCCTTACCAAGTACGGATGATATGATCAAAGGATACAAATACTGCGCAATATTTCTTTTAGAATGGAACGTCCAGAATATTTGATAGAAAAGAAACTTGTATAGAGAACAGAGTAAAGAGCGAGAAAAATAAATTTCTGTCTGCTATTCTGTTATTAGAAATATCATTTTCTTTACTTTTATAGTATAATTTTAATTTTAATTTAAATAAGATCTCGGAAGGGATTTGATATCTTGAGACATACTATCGTGAACTGAGACTTTTTTTATCCTGAAAGATATTATATTTGTAACAAAACAAAAAAACATAGGTGAGAAACGATATAAAATTGTGTTATGTGCAGTGGCGGATTTACCGCAGTAGGCTGAGTAGGCTGGAGCCTAGGGCGGCAGATTTTAGGGGCGGCAAATTCGGGGCCAAAGTTTTAATTAATATGATTGAGAACTCGGGTATCGAATTATAAAGGTCGGTAGGGGCGGCAAAATTTGAATAGGCTACTGGAGGCAAATGTGCAAATCCGCCATTGGTTATGTGCTTTTATTTAAAAATCTGACAATAAATGTTTGCCCCGAGGAAGATGTGTATTGAAATGAATTAACTTGATTAATTTAGTCATATTCACATCGCTCTTGTCCAGTTTCAAAATCATTTTAATTAATTCCAATTCCAACCTTTTTTTCCGGGTGTGAATTTGTATCCCCTATAAATATTAATTAATTTAATCTCAAAATGGAAAACCACAAATGTTTTTATCTGAATTTATAGAATAATAGATGAGAGATATCAGATAAAAATCCAACATTGTGCTTCTGAAACAGATATTTGGTACCAGCGAAAGAAAATTGCAGATAAAAGAAAAATAAAATCTGATGCTTGCCAGCAATTAGGAGGAAGTGGCTATAATTTTACAAAGGTGCTTGCCAACAAATTACTGCCGTGGTCGTACGTGCAGCACTTTTTTCCAGCAGTTGAACTTTTCTTTTTACAAGAATGTAGCATCGCTTTCGCTTCCCGATATATTTCCTTCAGGATAAATCGATTCAATATAATAAACATATATACTTTTTAGAAAGATATTAAATCATGAAAAAAGCCTTAATAATTTTAGAACACTTGGCTACTTCCTGAAAAATGTTCTACGTAACTCAATACTTTTAGTTCAGTAGAAGTTTTCCGCTGCCACCATTTTTTTTCCTCGTGGGACAATAAATTTTCCACGATCGAAGCATTATCGTTCGGCCAATTTGTTCACAAAAAAAAAAACAACCCAGAATATAAAATGCTGAAAGGAGTCATTTGTAACACTTTCAGTAGTCGCTACCGTCTCGGAATTAATTGTTCATAAAATAAGCTTAAAAGTATAAAAAGGCTCGTTCGATATAGCAATATTCGCTGTGCTTCATTACACGCGGCAGGAATATGTATTTTTGAATAATCGCATTTTTAAAGTCAATAATAAAAATTATTCAAAAAGATTTCAATCAATTCCCGGATTTCCTTAAAGTCCCGCACAATAGACACCCTGTATAATTTTCTATATTAATAATATTAATATTAGATCATTTTGTATTGCCTATGTCTCCGCAATTTTGGAACAAACAAAATGAACTTTTTTGATATAAAAACAAAGGAAACTATAACTATATCAACAAGTTGGATTTTTTGAGTAAACTCCCTAACGCTGTTCGGATTACTTTGATTTAAGACTGTCCTCTTCATTGTGATCGAAAAACTCATCCCTGTAGAGTATCTTCGCAATTTTTGTTTTGGTTTATTTTTGGATCAAGGGGGAAAATCTCTAGGGAAGTGTGAAATGTGAATCATGATTCCTGACATCTATTCGTTTTCCTGGTTTTCCGAATTTTGCTGACTCATGGCAACACATTGCATGTCGAGCAGAAGAATTGTCGCCGAATCATAATATGGACGTATCGACTATCGAACAACCTCTTTGCAAGCAATTTCACGCCTAAATTTTCGCCAACAACCTTGCAATCGTTAATCATATTTCAAGTAAATCGTTAATCTTTACATATTGCATCATTGTCGAACCAGATACATCCTGTATGATTTGTGATAAGCTTATTTATAGAACCTATAAAGTTTGCGTAGTATCATATATCCGTTGATATGTATTCTTGTCTAATAAAACGCACTACATATTACCCATATAAGTATACATACATTATAAGCATTATTATAGCAGCTATGAATAACAACATAGCGTCAGAATCTAAGAGCTTAAAATTTTATATCCACTTCTGAATGTGTGTTATTTTTACATTTTTTTGGGCAGAAATTTAAATCAATACTTCACCCTCTTAAACTTTATATTTTATTTTAAGTCGCTTAACTTGTTCAAAGTTTGAAAGTAGACTTACCATGCTGGCGAAGTAGTTCATCGAGTCGTCCGAAACTTTTAGGATTGCCAACTTGTAAGTCCGTCCGAATGATGCAATCCTGTTGTCATTTCTCCTCTTTCTTTGATGGCATGACCAACAAAGGACAAATTATGGATGAAATTTGAGAGAAAGACACTTTCTATGATTATTTTGCCTGGAAAAAAAAAAAAAAAAGGAAAAAAATTCTTTTTAAATCACTACCGTTAATGGTTCGAAAAATGAATAATAATCAAATATATTATTATTTATAATGTAGCAAAGCTCTAATGAAAATTGTAACTAAATTACAGTGACAAGAAGTTTTGTAAATGACTAATCCTGTCGAAGAGGAGACAGGGGCTATTCGGGACGCGGGGCAATCTAGGACAGAGTCTGTTCATACTACAATAAATTTTCTCAGTTTAAACATTCGACGTGCTTTTAGAAATTGCAAGACCGTCGTGTGATTTTGAGTTTCTGCAACGCGGCAGAATAGCGCATACGGTCAGAGCGCGTGAATTATGTGGCATAACAAAAGGCCGTAACAGCCATACATTAAACATTTAAGCTGACATATCCTAACTTCGAGAGCAGCTTGTGCTGGAACTCTAATAAAGGACTCGAGTTAACAGAACTTAACCGACGATACTAAAGATTATTTATATAATTTTTATCAGTCACTTCTTCACATTATCATAGCAAAACTATTCAAATTTAAACGAATGTGAATTTTATGTACAACAAAAGATAATGTCAATAGTTTCAGAATAAACAAGAACATTAATCGAAACTGCTCGAAAATAAGGTATTACATGAGAAGACCTCGTTAAGAGTGTATCTGCTTCCCAAATTTACAGACTCTCTACTACGAATATATTTCCAACAAATTGGATTTACATGAAACAAGTACCATTACAAAACTCGTAGAAGACGACGAATTATTCCTAATTCTCTACGAATTAAATTCTAATTCTAATTCTAATTCTCTGCTTCCACGAAGTTCACTCATCAAACTTTAAATGCAGATATGTGGTGAACATAATGATATAGTTTAGGATGAATTTTTTAATGCGATCAATTATACTTGTAAACTATCTTTCGAATTTCACTTAAAATGGATTTAATTTAATTTACCGATTTAATATTTTTCCGACAATCGCAAAATTAAACAAAACAATATTTTTAACAAAGCAATACTTTTCTTTGCTTTTATTTATAAAAACTTAATCAACTTAAATGTATGAATGTATGCATGCCTTTCTTTTAAGAGTTTTAAGCATAGATTCTATACAACCTTGCATACCAGCAAAAGATACGTTATCGACTTTACCAGCTAACGGTGATTGCCATGCACTTGAAAACTGATGTGCAGGAACTTATTAAAAAAAAAACTTGTAAATAAAAAATTCAGATGGCGATTTTCTGATATCAATGTTCAGAAATTTCTAATCTATCTAACTTTCCATTTGTTATCAAAAGACTGCAACGTTGAAACCAAAGCAACATTGCAGCTGCAGTAACTACGCCACGCATTCTGGCTCAGTCATCTTTCGTACATAAGAATTGAATGTGCTAACAAAATTATTTAATCTCAAAAGAGGCAATTGTTGATTGTATTTTTTAAAAGTTATACGGATCTTATAAAATTATTCATTAAAAGAAGTGCCTTTAGTGTGCAGAAGAACAGTGATTTGTGATTTCAAAAGTTTATACATTTGAAAGGAGCAATGTAAGAAGCCTATGTATTTTTTCTCCACAAAAGTTCATATCAAATAATTTTAAGTTTGAAACAAAAACAATGCTTTAAATTATGATATAATTTAATTAAAACTTATATTATTTGGAAAAAATATTTCCTTCTTATATTAATAATTTCGAATTGATACTATATTTTTATCCCCTCTACTTTTTTATAAATAAACTAAGCGCAGTTTACATATGTACTTTTACAAATTCTAACCGAGAAAATTTGTTTATTTATTATAATCACAAGCTAAATTTATCATTTAACTCAAATTCTAAAAATACTAATATTTCTAACTTAAAATGATAAAAAAATAGTATTTAATTATAAATCTGACCATAGAAACCTAAATGTCTATTCAAATGTCTTTATTATTGAAAAATTATAATTGTTTTAAATAATTCCTTACATTTTATAATTCTAGCGGTTATCTTTCGTTCATCCACACACTCTCCATTGATTGCTTTACAGTAAATTACATTTTATAAAGTGTAAACTCTCCACACTATTTATCATACTTTAGCCTTCCTATATTTAACTTAATATTATCAGCACATTCTTTATCACATGTCAGTTTTATTTTTCGCTCTACAATTATTAACTGTTTTTATCTGTCAACAATTTTTGAATATTAGTACAATTTGATTTCAGGAAATCTCTACCACCAACATATGTGGAAGGATTTCACGACTTGGATGCTGTTAAGGCTATGAAATACAGTACACTTGGAAAAACCGGTCTCAAAGTTAGCAAACTCTCTCTAGGAGGCGGACCTTTCGGATGTCACTATGGGTATTTTTCAATTTAATTTGTATTGTCAAGCTAAAAAAATGTAAATCAAGTCTAAATAAACCTTACTCTTGCCAGCACCTTTGATGAAAATGAAGCTATTGAGGTGATTAAACAAGCTATAAAACAAGGTGTTAATTACATCGATACAGCTCCATGGTACGGACAAGGACGTTCTGAAACACTCCTTGGCAAGGTATAAAATTCTAATAAAACTACTAATTATACTCAATTCAACTCAATTTCCTAGATTAACATTAACATACATATTAATGCCTTAACTAATCTCCAATATTCGCAAAATAGGCCTTAAAAGACATACCTAGACAAGCTTATTATATAGCTACAAAAGTTGGAAGATATGAATTGGATTACGAGCACATGTTTGATTTTACGATAGAAAAAACCAGAGAAAGTTTTCAGAAAAGTTTGGAATTATTGGGACTTGATTACGTCGACATTATTCAAGTAAGTTGAATTTTAAGATCGAAAATCTACCAAATTTGTACTCTATCCATATTTAAAGGCTTCAAAATAAAACATGCAAATATTTAGGTGCACGATATAGAATTTGCGCCATCCCTGGACATTGTTATAAGTCAAACACTGCCAGAATTATCGAAACAAGTATTAGAAGGCAAAGCAAGGCATATTGGCATCACAGGCTACCCTGTATCCATTCTTAAAGAATGTATTGAACGAAGCAACATAAATATTGCTTCTGTTTTGAGCTATACAAGATTTACACTTATTGACGACACTTTGCTGCAATACATTCCATTCTTTAAGGTGAACTAATACTAAGTGATACTTCAGTTTTCATTCTCTAATACAATGCAATCTTAAAATCTTAATATCTAATAATTCTAGAAACACAACGTTGGAATTATAACGGCAGCCGCACCCTGCATGGGTCTTCTTACAAATCAAGGTCCACCAGAATGGCACCCAGCTTCAAATGAAACTAAGAAAAAATGTGCAGAAGCTGCTCGTTGTTGCAAGGTGCGTTTCACATTTAATTCATAAACTCTCGAACTATGTATAGCGTTTGCAAACTCTAATTTGCAACTAGAGGGAATTATACAAGTATATTAATTTCAGGATCATGACATTGAATTGGGTAAACTTGCCGTTTGGCACGCAATGCAATGCGAAGATGTTAGTACAAATCTAGTTGGAATACAAAATTTGTATCAATTGAAGATCAACATTGAAGTCGTCACAAAGGGAATATCGGATAAAGAAAAGCTAATACTAAAGGAGATTCAAGAAAAGTAAGTATTAGATAATTATACTTATAATCTTCTTACAAAATAGTCGAATTTTTTCATTTTCACTCTCTTTTGAAAACTATTATCTGAGCGACGATAACACTATCCACGATTTCCTTTATCACTAACATGTTTGTATTGTAAAGGCACGAAGATTTCTTTCTATGAGCAATTTTTTCAAGCCTTGAATTCTTTTAATTACTTCAATTTCTATTTGCATGGTACGTATGCAACATGACAGATTTACTCAAAATAACATCCATTTAAAAATTTCTCTACGTGACGATATACTCAAGCATAGAACTGATTAAACCGAGGGGGTCATAACTGCGAATTTCGATGAATTTCAAATTAAAATGATCAAAATCCTAATAAATCAGAGATTTTACAAGTTATTTGCCCCTTGGATTAGACCACGAACTATTAGACTTATACAAATACAGAAACAACTGTACAGATCATAAACGTTCATTGGTTCGAATTTTTATTCTACAAAAATATCAATAGCAACTGACAATCTTTTATTTTTGGATAGTTCCGGCTATCAGAGACTCTTAAAGTGTCTCGTTTAACTATTGACGTACGCGACAATTTTCTGTGAATGTAATTCTCGAAAAGCACCTAAAGAACTACGATCGATGATGGTGAGTTTGAAAAACTGGAAAAGCATGGACTCATCTCTATCTAGTATGCAATTCTAACAACAGCTTTAAATAATTGAGGCTTCAGACTTTAGACAATACAATCAAGCAGATCTAATTTTCGATAAAACAAAAAAGAAAAGTATTATCAAACTGAATCTGATTTTTAAAAACAAACATTCCAGGTATCTATCGAAGCTGGAGGAAAAACACTGGGAGGGGCGAGAGCTTAAACAATACTGGAATGCTATGAAAAAATGAAAGAATGCTTTAAAATACTTAATAGTTTTATAATACTAGATAAAATATCTAAGAATTATTCAAAAATTTATAGTGTATTGTGAAACAATACTCTACTTTCAAATATACGAAAAATATAATCATTTTATATATTTTAAACACATATGAACTCTTGATATACTGAATGAAATGATTTAACGATATTAAATCTTGAGCATATTAGGAAATTGTATACTATTTTTAAATCTATTATAAATACTATGACGTATGTCATAGTAGTATAAAGTTCATCAGTCTATTGCTTTGGCACAAAGTGAACACAACTGTTCACTAAGAGTCTATTTTTAAACAACTTTTAAACTTCTCTTCCTCTTTCTATACATAAATTAAATCTCCTTAATCCAATTTAAGCAACAAAAAATAGTACTGTACTGAATTACATAAATGAAAACAAACCTAAAGAAAAAAAGAGATAGAGATTAAGTCAATCAACGACGCTTCTTCTATAAGGTCTATAATTATTGTAATTATCTTCATTAGGCTTGATTTGATAAGTCAGTTCAAACATTAAAGTCGTGATTAGAGTACCAACAATAGGTTTGTGGTACATTTGTTTCAATTCAAAGCCTTTTTTTAAACATAATTCCCTACCACCCGCATTATATTCGGAAGCGACGAGATTAGCACAACTATAACCTTCTGCGATAGCAAATTGAACAGCGACGTTTAAAAGACAAGAGGCAATACCTTTCCTTCTGTAGTTTTTGTGAACGCAGAGGCGCTTGATCCACGCACCCTTTTCCACATTGCGACTCTTGGCCAATGCAATTGTCCCAACGATTTTTTTTGCTTGCGAAGAAACATCAATATTCGATTCACGAAACTGATGTTCGGTCATGACTGTGTAATGCACTTCGCTTGGATGACGGTACATCAGATACGGCTCGAAGGCTTCCGCAACCCAAAAGCAGGAAAATGCATTTGCCATGTAGTATCTAAAGTCGTTATAAAACGTAATCAGGAGTCGGTCAAAAACTTGTCTAATGTCAAAAATTGCAATCTAAGTTACAATTTCAAAATATGTGATACATTAACAGATACTTTCTACATGAAATTAACAAAAAAAAATAATTTTATATTCGAAAAGATCACAAAACTTAGAACGACTAAAACTCAATAAACTGTGAATGGTTCTCAACGATTTCAAAATCAAAAAATGAATTTTATATCAACTCAAGTATGTCATAGGCTCTAAGTATCAACAAATATATCCATAGCATTCGTTTTTTTACCTTGAAATGTTACTTATTTCCTGATCAATTTCCATAGCTTTTGTGGTGTATCCTGCATACGTTCCAATGTACATAACAAAAATAACGGCAGGAATGACAGAGAGACAGATTGAGAAAGGCAATCCGAAGAATATAAACATAATAGCCGCAAAGAGAATCATCAACTGGAAAGTAAATTCCTTTAACAAATTGCCAAAGAATGCGGCGTTCATTGAAGACATCACAGCATCCTTGACCATCCTACGACAATTCACTTCGTCACCAAGTTTGTAACTGCGTATCACTACTATATGACTCATTTTTATCGAATATATATTTTCTCGGGTAAATTTGCAAATATCAATGTAGTTCCCTGTCAATTATAAACTTGTAAAATGCGCAATCTAATTACATTCCAGATTTTAAAGTTACACGCGTGTTTAAAGTTGTTTATCAAACACGGATTAGGATTAGGTTAGGTTAGGCCAATTCATGCGCCCTAACTGCGCATGCGTCACGCTTGGCATCTGATTGGTTATTATTCACGCGTAGTTTAAAATGCTAAAAAATATTATTTTTATTGTTTATTAAAAATAATTGCATTTCAACTTTTAAAAATGTCGGTAGGTAGAAATTAATGAATATTGATCAAGTAATTCAGTGACTAGCACAAGCGCAGTAGCTCAAATGACGAGAAATTGTAAAATTTCAAGAAAGTTTGTTCCAATGAAAAGTTTAATGAAATGCGGGAAAATTCAAAATATTTAATATTCCTTGTGGCATTTTTAAATATTTAATTAACAATTCAACACTTTTCTTTTACACATTCACAAATATCATAGTTTTATTAAAGAAACACTATAAAATATCCCAAAACAATTTTAAATTTAACTTTAACGATAGTTTACAGTAGATTTTCTAGAATTTAACTTTTAAAAAGATATTTGTTAAATTATAAGGATTTTAGAATCTTTTTCGAGTCTTGAAAGAATTTATGAACAACCAAAATACATAAATGCTATTCAAAAATATTTTATTTGATAATAAACAAAGTTTTTAAATTATATTGAAAAAGGAGCATGTATCAAAAATTTTCATAAATATCCTATAAAAGTATTACGATGTACTTGCAAAAATTTAATAATATATTGTTTACTAATTAAATTTTTGTAACTTATTTGAATTTAAAATGAATCTTTAACATTTTCTCTTGAAGTGCCTTTTTAAAAATTTCATAGAATACAAATCCCATTTTGTAATATCAACGGTTCTTCCAAGTATTCTATCGGAGTATTACTTCTGCAAAATTCCCACCTATTAAAAAGAAATAATTATTTTATTGTTATTATAATTAATAAGGACTTAATAAGTGGTACCTTAAATTAATTATAAAGTACTTTAAATATTCACAAACCTATTGCCTCTTCGATCCTCAAGGGCAAGTTTGTTCAGGAATAATGTGGACCCAATAGGTTCAACCGTGGTATTATTATTATTCTCAGCTTCATTTACATCAGGACGATACCAAATATTACCAATTATTTCTTTAGTATCTTCAGTAATCGCTCGAAACTTGGTTGCTGCAATGTTGTAGAAGATGAAGGGTTCATCCCTTCTACCAATCAGGCTAAACATTTTTTATTAAAATTAAATAACTTTAATAACATAATCTATTTAAAAATTAAATTTTTGAAACATCTCACTCGCATGGAATCTTGAACAGAGTAGTAGAATTTCCGTGATTGATTCTCAAGTACAGCATCCCTCTAGTTCTCGGGGCTCCTTCAGTCGTTTCAACTTTGGCTCGAAACGGTTCACCTAAAAACGTGTCCTTCGAGTTTGACACAATCATCAAATGTCGATATAAGTACGTCCACAAATAATAAATAAATCGGAAATAAATCGACCCTATTGTGCAATACCGCAGAATGGTGGTTCAGGCCTCGTGGCCAAGTAGTAGATGCCCAAAGGACCTCGGTTGGCTGGGTATCCCATTTCTTGCTTCCATTTTATTCCAGACGGAGGAAAACAATTTCCCAGAATATATGATGATCCTCCAGCACTGCAGGGCCAGGCTTGGAATTTACATTCGCTTTCTTCATTCACGATGGTGTCTACAAACAGTTGCCAAGATCGTAAATGGCTGCAGGCAATACTTCTATCCAGATAATCACCTGAGGAAAAATCAATTTAATTAATATCAAATCAAGTAATATTTCTCAAAAAGGCGAGATAATTCTACAACTACAAATCGCACTTTTTCTCACCATTTTGATGACTAACGACAACAGCGTTTTTCACATCATTGCACCCAGGTTGTTCTCTACCACCATTAGGGAAAAAATCGATATGACCGATAGGTTTCAAGAGACCAAATCCATCAACGAAATCTCTAGAGCCATCAGTATGAATTACATCCACTAGATCTGCATCTGATGCATCAAGCTTTCTAGATTTTTCCCTGAAGAGGTGATTTCTGAAAAATGGAGAGGCAGGATCCAATCCTGTGATTCGGCCTATCAAGTAGTTCCTTTTCTTCAAAACTTCTGAAGCACAGCCGGCCACATGAGCTCCCAAGCTAAAACCGATTACGTGGATGTCCTTAGGACTTGTTCCTAATTTTATGACATCTAGTAAAACGAGAGCGAGTTGGCGACCAACTAGTTCTGTGTTAGCAACTGCATTACTGTAGGAAGTTCCAGCTCCTCTTGTCCAATCCAGAAGCATTACATTTGTGTCTTCCTGAGATATAATCATTTAGTAAATAGATAGTCTCTTTCCATTTGAATCTTTTTCAATCTTCAAGTGTAAAATGAAAAGAATCAAAATCTATATCCAATTTTATCCTCCACAAGAATTTATCCTTTATCAATAATCTTTTTTATCTCATTTGAAATCGAGTTTGAAATCTACTCTGCTAATTTGTATACACTACATACCACATCGAGAAATGCATGGGCTCCTTTTATAGCACCTAAATCAGTACCACTGCCTTTGTAACCATGAATGACAACCTTGAGTCCATTACTGAAATTAAAGTGCGATTTTTCAATAGACTGGAAATTGTCTCCATAATATATGACATCTGGAACTTGACGTTCTTCACGAGTGTATAATAAAAATCGAGTCTTGATTTCATTTGGATGTTGAGGTGGTCGTTTCAGAGTCAAATGCTGGGGCGGACCAATGAAACAGCCTACCAGATCTGTATTGAATTTCATATTTTAAGCAAAATCAAATTTTAAAACATAGTAAATATTAAAGTATGTAACATAAAATTATACATAAAACTATATATAATCAATAATAATGTACCAAAGCAAATTTTTGGTGCATGTTCTTCACGAACGGCTATTCTTCTTTGAATCATTCGATGCCTCCTCTCCAATATTCTTGCTGAAAACCAATCTGTCACTGAGAATTGATTTCTTGCTGTAAATGCGAGATTTTTTGGGACATTTTTTGAACCACTTTTTTAAAGAGAGATTTCAAGATGTTTCTAGGAATTCTAAAGGATTCGTGAAATTTTAAGAGATTTCAAAGTTTTTGAATATTGTGAAATTTTACGGAATTTCAAGCGATTTCTGGGAATTGTAAACGATTTTAACTGATTTTGAAGGATTTTGAAGATTTCTTGGCAAAATTTTAATAGAGGATTTATGTAAAATTATACTTAATACTCACGATTGTATCGAATTCCATAACTAAATAAAAGTTGGGCCGAGAGAAAGATCGGGATAAATATATAAGTAAATCTTCTGATCATCGTTAATTCGCGAAGTATCGTCTGAAAAGTCGATGAACATAGCCTTTACCTGCCGTGGGCAATTGCAACAGTAAACTGCACATACTCCAGGAACAGTTTCGCTTTTTTTTTTATGCACATGCGACTCTCAGCAGCCTTTCTCTTCATCTGTGTCTTTTCTTTCTCGTCCTCTTTCTGCTTACACCGCTAAAGCATTTTTAATATAAAAAGTGCTAAAAATCTTCAAAATAATACAGAATATTCCAAATATATTAGCTTTTTCAATAAAATATTAACGAACATATTTGAAACTTCTTCTCTAATGCCCAGCATGCCTTCTCCACGAATTAACTTTCAGTTGAGCGACACTTTCGCCTGACCGCAATTATACATAATCCCGCATGAATTATGCAATAAAAATGGAAGGAATCTAATAACAATAAGCCTAAGCACTGATAATTTGGTTATTACATTGTTTGTGACTTTCACCACTTCACAGAGAGAAATATTTTTCTTATTTTGAATACGGGATCGTTTTATAAATACTGTAATTAAGTATTTTTTGATATTTATATATTTCGTAACTCGCAAACAAACTTAGTTATGCGATTTTATCGAACTTTTGATAAACGAATATAGTGCAATCGAATTAATTTAAAACCAGCAGATCCAGTTATCTATAATGAGAACGACACATGATTCTGAGTGCTGGGTATGCTAATACATATATGCCTTCCCAAATGGAAATAAGAAAGTACATAAAGTCTTTTAAATGTTGTTTAACTTTTCTGAGAAAACAGATGATGGTTATTCCGATTTTATAATAGCCAGAAAATAAAAACAGATTCGACTATTCCATCATCCCATGGATTTTCGAAAGGAAACTTTGAATTTTTAATAAATTCTTTATTAAATCAAAGACTTTGTCTACGGAACTATTTTACATTGATCGCATAAATATCGAACGTGTCACTGACGTTTCTTAAACGAAAATTTAAGCTTGAAAAACAGTACAATCTTAAAATGACATCAAATTCAAGATCAATCGCACATCGCGTGAACACGAATCAAGTTATTTTCTCGTGTATTATTTCGTTTTGAACACACCGAATACGTGTCTCATCTGTTTCGAAAATTCTCGCGGTGGAAGATCAATGAAAGTAAAAAAAAAAAGGAGCAACGAGGTCTTTGTCGAGGCGTGTACTTATAACATATTTATTTGCAATATTTTAGCAATATACTCCTTATTGTAGACATATATTTATATCGTATGGCAGCATAGTATTATGACATTGTATAATATAGGTGAGGTGACTGACAGAATGATTCATTTGTCCATCTCTTCGAGACGAGTTACACGTTTTTGTTATATATTGTTAATAACTCTTTCATTATCTCGTTATTTCATCTTCTCCACACATTTAAATTACTTTTTTTATCGTCGCTACAAATTGCAATTCAGCAGTGTTTTCGACCACTCATTATATAATCATTATATTATTTCAAGCGCTCTTTAAAAACGTGGAAATAATAATCAATATCAATCGACTTCACTTCGTGCAAATGTGCACATGACACTCCTCTCTAGAACTTGATTAACTCTTCTTTTTTTTGCTTTTTGTTCAATAGCTAATGCATTCTCCTAATGACGAAGAAGCGGGCGCGAGATCACCGATCGCTACGAAATCGACAATAATATAATGTGTAACATTACTCTCGTCTCATTGCCTAGTTAAAATATTGATATATACTATAATATACTCTAATAACGATAATGCAACGTCATTAATTTATTATTACACTTTGCAACTTAGAAAAATAGTCCTGGCACTCCGTGACCATGTCTCGCGGTAAGCTTGGCTCTTTCACATTTTTAATTAAAAATGTCACGTTCCAATGACTTTGATTTCTCGAAATTGGAACCTTCCAATTGACTAGTATTACTCCAACGCTGGAATCGAATATAAAAACATATTTTTTGCACCCTGCAGCTATATTTATAGTAAATTCAAAATTAAATGTTATTTTCGCTCTATGAAAAGTAAGACATTTATCGATTAATTCTTTTTTTTTCTTCAATAATTGCTAATTTGACTATTTATTGCTCTATCGTCCTTAATGAAACATATTTTAACTTCTGAAATAAAATTTGTTTACTTAAATATTTTTCACTAACTTAAGTACTTCCCTTTGTGCACTTTAAGCTGAGTTACAGAAAACACTGTACAACCGTAGCACCTTTTTAAAGTCAAATCATCCCACAACATTTTAACCAAGTAAATATGATTTTTTAATATATAAGAAAAGGTTTGGAACATATTAATAAATACAAGCTAATGATCATCATTAGCGAGTGTCACTTTTTGATTTCGTGTTTAATTTTTTCAATATATATCATCGAATTCATCTTTGTAATTAAATTTACAATTAATATATTCTAGTAATTCGCGGCTGTCTCTCTAAAGTGAAAATCTTTCAACTTTGATCTATAACAACAATAACTATTTACATAAACATATAAATTCTAACGAAATAAAAACAACTATTCCTATATAAAAAAGTGATTTTGAGTAATTTAAAAAAATTTAACGATATTTTCAGGAATTTTAAGGAATAAAATGTGAAATTAGACACGAAATTACAAATTTTTATATTTCAAAAATTAAAAATTCTGAAACGCGAAATTAATCAAACTTGAACCTAGAAAAATACTTTTTTAAACTAACTTTGAGGAATTCATTAAACGATTATGTTCGTTAAACATAAAATATTTTCTAGAATGTTTTCCCCATTCACATAATCAATTTTTAAAT
>JAUEJJ010000045.1:7363834-7378294 GCA_032164275.1 Synergus coniferae
TAAACTTAAAAAAATCGTCAGACTAGACGTCCAAAATTTCAACCCAATTTGAAAATGATAAATTTAGGGAGACACCGTTAGCAGGGCACTTATTACTAAAACTCGGCAAAGAGATCAATTATTCTTTTTTATAGAATGCTAGTCTCTTGGTCATGTACGTGGCTATACAAGTACGGTATTAAATGTGAAATGAAGAATATGTGGGATATGTATTTGAAAAAATTATGAAAATTACGCGAATCTGAAGAGTCATGAGAGGGCGAATGAAGTCTCGAATATGTACAACTTTATTTCTATGAAATACTCATTGTTTCTCCATCAAGTTTGCCTTTTCTAACAAGCGAAATCGAACTTACTTGAATGTTCGTTCAATCGTTTATTATGAAGAGGTCTCGAAATTTAACAACAATAATATTAAAGCACCTCGTATTACAAGTCTATTTTTTCTGATCGACTGCAATAAAACGTTATCAATTCACGATCGCCTTAAATACCCTGATTTTATTTTTAAATTGCGAATCGAGTCAATAACATATCGCGCTTATAATAATTGCATAATTTTTCTAGGGTTTTAAATTTGTTCTACATAGTTTTCTGGAATTTACTATTTAGTTTCTCGAATTATTGAGAGCTATTCGTCTAGAGTAAAAACTGGGCCTTCGTTTTCTTCATAAGACGCGTACACACGATCAATGAATGTTCATTTCATTGAAGCCTGAAGAAAATTCGATATTTGGTAAAAAAAATCGTTCTCTCTTTCTCACTCTCTCTCTCTCTTTCTCTCTTTCTCTCTCTCTCGCTTAGAAATGTTTTAGTATGACAAAAGTGGTCCATCGTGTTTTTAATAAGGTTATCAAAAGAAAGAGTCATTAATTTTTAGCGAGCAAGTCGTCTTCATTTTCAATGTTGAAATTGAACTTTTTCAAGTCATTTAAATTAATTTAATTCAATTTTCCATATTTTTTCTTTGTTAACAATTTCAGATTCGACTTGGTGCTGAAATTTATGACTTGCAGAAAGCAATAAATTGTTTCGTTAATTAATAATCGTTTAATACGATTGCACAAGATATTCAGGTAATGCAAGCGTAATCGTAATTATTTAAGTCTGTATTCTGCTTTGTTGATTTTCAGTTTTTCTCTTTGCTGCTATCATTTAACACTTTTCTTTGTTTTCTGATCTTGTTTATAAATTAGGCAAAAAATCACGGTTTTTGAGAGAAACATTACTACTGTAAAATGGTTTTTATATTTCTCAATGAATATCAAAGCAAATCTATTTTTTTAAATAGAATTCCTCAATACCTTTCGTGTTCTTTCATAATTTCCCTAAGTTCCTTGACATTGTATTGAGTAAGTGTTTCTACAGCTTTGACTTACGTGGGAGGATTCAATTCAATTTGTACAAAGTAATGAATTGAAAGTGTGCGCTCAGGACGTCTGGAATTATTAATGAGAACTAATCAGACTGTTATGTTTCCTTACTTACTTTGTATGTTTAAGAGGGTGTAATGAACTGAAAAAATGACAAAAGACGTTGTAGGGAGATGCAAGGGATGTATATAGTTACATACTTTTCTTCAAAAAAGACAAACTCCATTACAATCCCTTAAACATCTTCCTTACATATATTTTTTCATTGTTTCAGTCTGTGTGAACTATGACATTATAAGAACTGTCAATTTAAAAAATTGCGGCAGTGTGCTTCTCGTATATTATATTAAAATGGAGCCCTTTGGTACATATTTGTTATCAACTTATTTGATACACGTATTTCTGTTCTACAGATCTTCATTTCAATCATCATTTTAAAAGAAAGATTCGTAATATTTTCGAAGAAAATAAATGTTTAAAAAACAAGGGATTGACGACTCGATAATCTATAGATGTACACTTGCATAGAAATCGACTGAATTCTCCTGAAATGCCTTAGAATTTTTTAGAATTACTTACAATTCTAAAGTTATTTGAATTTATATGAAATCACATGAATTCACATAAGCACAAATCAAGTTGTCAATCCCTCGTTAAAAAATCTTTATTTGAAGCTTTGAAATTTTAAGAACGAGGTATCTAGTTTTTCTTGAATGAGTGTACTCGATAGGGTGGCCCAATAAAAGTTAATCTTAAATTTTTCATGTGTCAAAAAGTCTTTAAAAAAATTATACTCGGGTGTAGTTTTGGGCAACCTGTGGGTCAGAGTCTGGGCAATTGTACGAGGGGACGAGAGTAGGTATATAACGATAATAGTATATGGTATGATACACAGACTATACACAATGATTTCAATCTCTACTGTATTAATTAATAAACGACTCTTTTCAACGATAAGACTAACTGTGCGAAATTAGTGTATTGCGGGTATTATGTTACAGATTGCAATAAGGGCGGCTTACGTGATTAGTCGTTCGTGCACGCGTCCCCTGCAGTCATTTTCACGAATAAACGTAATGCAGTCTGTTCTAATGTTACTTTAGACGTAGAGTAATAATACTGGATATTACTGGATTTCATAGTTTAAACTCCTTTTTCTTTTGTAAATCGTTAATTATTATCGCTTGGGTAAGTTTCAGGGTTCCCTCCTTTCTCCCTATTGTCAGACATATACAGTAGATTCATATATTCCTTTCTTATTCATCGCGTACACGTGTATATACAAATCGTATGTATGCCTGTATGTATATATGTATAATATATATATATATATATTTATATATAATTAGTTTTGTTTTTGTATAATATAACTATTCATGTATGTATATCGTTAGTATCAATAGTTGCATCTCGATTTCTTTTTTTTTATTTGTTGCTGTTCACATGTACGTGTATTGGCTAATGCTACAAGTAATAGTCTTTATCAAAAGCACATGTATATCGTAACTATTCTATATAGAATATGTGTAATATAATATACTGCATATAAACCGAGTCTCATGTACGTTATTATAGTTTATGTTCCTCTCGATCAATTTAGTCTTTGTGTATGTTTTTGTATTTCTATTAGTTTATTTCTTTGCGCTTTATTTTTGTTCAGTTCTCTGCTGATTTTATAGGTAAAAGAATGAAAGATGAGAAGTAGAAAGTTAAACATACGTAGATATTACGGCTAGAAATTTTCCCAAGAAGGGATGTATCTCTTCATGGGAAAATCTTGGGAAAAGTTCGAAAATTATTACGAATGTACAAAGCTTCGTTCAATGTTTAAGATACGATTTTAGGATCAGTAGCTCAAAAGCGCAAAGGTCTGAACTTGTTTAGGGCGATCGAAGAGTAAGAAAAGTATTTTAAAAGAGTTCAAAAGTATAGTTAAAAAAAGTATAGTAGAAAAATCTTGCGCTAAGCAAGAGAGACTTTTTTCCTAAGCTGGTTTGTCTGTTTTGCAACCATGCAAATGAAACCTTTCATTCTCATTCATGTATCAGTATGCTCGTTCTCTTCACACAACAAATTTTATAACACAATCTACAAGTGCGATTTTCTTCATCTTTCGTATGATTTCCTACCTAGGCCTCGTCCTTCGCCCAATTTTTTTTCGGTAGCCTCGAGGCCGAAATCCTAGTTCTGGTCCCTTTGAGCACTGGCGTCTCAAGATTTTGGAACCTTTTGCTCTGTTGAGGCTTGATTGATGAAGAACTTCAATGATTCTTGGCAAGATGGTCTTCATCACTGGCCTCTGCATCTCCTTCGACGCCGCGTTCACCTTCTTCTGGATGCGTTGGATTTCCTTCCTCGGTGTCAATACTACTAGTTGGTGTTATTTGCTCTGGGTTTTCATTCCTTGGGAAACCCAAATTTTCTCGGTCCTTAATGCTGCTGTTGTTGCTGTTCTTATGGCCGTTGTGATTGTTGCTGTGACTATTGTGATTCATACTGTGAGGGCTGTGACTGTTGCTGTGACCGTTTTTATGACCGTTATTGTGACCGTTATTTTGACTGTTATTGTGATCATTGGTATGACCATTATTGTGACTCTTATTGTTACTTCGGTCCTGGAAGGTTGAATCCTCACTGCTAGGGGAACCGGGAGATGAGACTATCACCTGAAAGAAATGTAAATTTTTTTCATTACTTTAGAATTTCGAGAATCTAACGTTTCTAATTACTACCTTAAGCTGACTGTTCGAACGCATTGTTCCATACTATTCCATTCTTTGCAATAGACAGGTACGCAAATGCCTACTGTCATCGGTACTTTTTAAATTTTTTGATGACAACTGAAACTTCACTAACAAATTTTACTTAAAGTACCCAATTTATAAATAATCTTTTTACGGAAAAAATTAGCAGTCACTAAAAGCTTAACATCAAGCACTTTTAAAAATACGATCGAATCAAAACCAACTTACTCCAAATTATCTCTTGTAAATACGGTTTATTATTTACGTATGTTATTAATGTATAAGTATAATATGTACAAGTATAATATGTACAAGTATTTCATTACAATTATTTTTCTCAGACATTTTTTTGCTGCACTGTACACGCAAGAGTATAATTACCATGCGAACATATTGTTATCTGAGCATAATTAATACCATAAAAGGAAAATAATTGTATTAAATACCAGAGAGTGTAGTGGATGCGATGAAATACGATTAAGAACTGTTGATGCACTCTGTACGCAACTGTACCGAAGATCTGACTATTTTTCAAGATTTTCATTAATATATACATAAAGAAATCAATTAGGATTACTGAAGCTTCAACTAAAAATTTCAAACTACTGTGCGAAATTTACGTATGTCCCTTAGCACATGTGCAGAACATCAGCACATCGTGATGAAACTGTATGTTGTTTGAAATATTTTGAACTGATTTGAATAAAATTATATTTATCAATTCAGATCTTCGATTTTAGAATCAATTGCTCTCTGGTTCGAAAATGGAACATGCAATGAAACGAACGAACGAACGAATGGAAAAGTGGATGAATGTGATTGAAAATGGTAACGATAATGTACCTGTGCAAGAAGCGGCGTCTCTGTGCTGTCAGCGCTTTGGTAGAGCCGGCAATTTGCGTTTGCTCTGAATACGTGCCCAAACAAAAGATAAAGAAGACAACGTAAATCTCACTATGTAAATGGAATGACGGTGTAAACAATATTACAAATGAAACGATAGTTTAAGCACGAGAAGATCGGACAGTAGTTAAATACTTTTCAGGGATGGGCTAATATACAAGGAGACTGATCTCTATCTACTTTTTAGCACCTGAACATGTGTCTCCCGTTGAAAATAATCCCAATCTCTGATTGTCTTAAAACACTGAATTAGAAATATCACCCAAAGTAAAATAATACATAAGTCATGCATGAAGGCGCCGCGAATATACATTTGTACACATTTGTACAGAAATCTGAAAGCGCTGAATTAGAAGAGACTTGTGAAACTTGAAAGAGATGATGAAAATGGTGTTGAATGATGAAGCGCATCGAGAGAGAAGAGTTTTGTAATGAAGATGATAGTTATCCTTTGATATCTACCATGCTTTCAACAACGTCCTAAGTTCAAGAAACGAATTACATAGCAGGAAAGAATATATTATGATCCTGTTACACCATCCTGAGATACGGTCATCAAACAACTGAATTTATCCATTTAGACCAGAAGCTTGAAACGAAGTTGGTGCAACAGGATGTCAAGAGATTGTTTAGTTCTATCTCAAACCTTCTGCTTAGGCTTTAGAGTAAGTTTAAAATGCATCCAACAATCAACATTTGCCAAAGCTATTTGTGATATCGGCCAAAGAATGAAGCGTCGACGAATGAAGAAGGAATTGAATATTCGTCTGTGCTGTGAAGAGTTAAAAAAGAAGCCAGGAACTTAGGATCTAAATGTAAAAGACAACCAGACAAGCAAAATTAGAACAAGGATAAATAAGCTGGATGAAAGAACACTCGTCGACGCTGCAAACGGAACCTGATTAAAGCTTGGATGCGAGTGAATGAGACCTTTAAAATTGCTAAAAGAAAATTATCAATGAAATCAAGCATCGTACCTGTCGAGGCTTGACCGGCGGTGGAGGACGAGTAGAGGGTGCGAGGACTGCGTGTGCTGTAGTGGTTGGCTGATGATGAAGTGAGGGTTGCTGCTGCCAGGGCTGCCCTGTTCGTCCCAAGGTTCCCTGTCCCTGATGCACCAAATGAGGCTGTGCCTGAGATTGCAGCTGTGAGTGCAAGGACTGACTGTTGGTGCTGTTGTGGTCGAGTGGTTGCGTAACTCGAGGAATTGTTGAGGCGGCTGTAGAAATCTTCCGAACTGTCTGTGAAATAAGCTACTGATTACTTGGCCCTTACTGCTTATATTAAAAATTGCGAAGTAGCTAAGGCTATTTTTATACAAATCATTCAGAGAAGCTTGCAGCATCAAGCAGATAAATGAAAGTAAAACAGTAAAACTGGAAAAAGATTGTTAAGATCGATAGCATTACCTGACTTGACGGGCCATATCTCCAGGAGATACTTGAGCATAGCTATGGGTTGGGTGAAGTCTAGCATCGGCCCACCCTCTTCGGAGTGCAACATTAACACTGGGCCGAAGCAGACTGCTAAACTCCCTGGTGACATCTTGTTACATTGTGAAAGAACGAGAGCCAAGTGGTCCAATAAGT
Organism: Synergus coniferae; assembly: GCA_032164275.1. Lineage (NCBI taxonomy): Eukaryota > Metazoa > Arthropoda > Insecta > Hymenoptera > Cynipidae > Synergus > Synergus coniferae. The sequence goes on from JAUEJJ010000045.1 coordinate 7,370,444, forward strand.
AGATTAGTGTACACTGGAATTTAATTAAAGGATTAACATTAAAGCACAAAGTTGTGTATAATTTGGAGGGAGGTATTTTTAACAAAAGCTTACCTTGTTAACTTTTGGGAGACAGTCAAGGATGCTGAACATAAGTTTGGCATTACTCTGTGGATCTTTTGGTGAGCAGATTATAAGCGCGTCCACCACCATTTGGTAGAGGCACTTGGTGAAGAGAGGCTCCGGTAGTTCTCTCAAATAATCCTTGAGAACACCTGTAATAACATTGATGTCGGGAACATTGTCTGGTGATAGGTCAACCGATCTAGCATTTCGCTCAAAGGCCTCTCTCAGTATCCTTTTCTTCGACGCTGATCCACAAAGTCGATACAAGCCTACAAAGAATCAAAAGTACAATGACAAAATTTATTTTGACCAATCCTATAAAATCTTTGGATACTCTTTCTCTAAAATTTTACCAATAATGTCAAGTCCTCTTCTTTCTACTTCCTCTACACACCGCCAGACGATGATAGGAATATTATTAGGAGAACCATTCATTGCCAAGGCAGTCGAAACTCCTCCTGGCACACCTCCAGTCTTTGACTCTCGAGTAACCTAAATTAAATTAGCAATCAGAAGAATCACCTCAAGTTCCACCTCTGAAGTGAAGTTAACTCAGGATGTTACACTTACGACAGTATCTAAATCGACCCCAAAGAGAGGGGCGACTCTGGTAGCTAAGGATATAACAGGTAATCCTCGTCGTCTAAATGTTTGATGCGCATCAGTGTACCTTAATCTAAGGTAAATCGTTCCACGTGGTTCGACTTTCAAAGCTAGTTGGTGAAGTGGAGACTCCTTTAAAAGGCTAACCAAGTGCACAGATCCTTTGTAACAAAGTTTGTGCCTGTGTTGCGGATCCCAGGAATAGACCAGCAAGTCTAGTTGTCGATTTCCTACCAAATCTAATTCGAAGGTCTCGTCCCAGTCAAACATTAAATCACCGGTACGGACAACTGTCCTCGCTTTGTGCACCCTGTCACACTCGAGAACGCAGTACAAGTCCCTCAGTGCGCAGGTACCTGTAGATAAAAATTTAGTCATCGATAATTCTTTCTAGGATTTAGATTCTTTGTAGTGTTTAAGATCATAGAGTGCTGAGGTGCTCAAGTACATGTTACTTGGTAAAATGAGAGTGCCACTCGATCCAAGTTTCTAACTTCGAGTGGAGGTGATGATGCAGTGAGAATAGAGTAGTGCTTTTATTGTTCAGACATAGAAGAAAAGTCGTACTTTCTGGATGTGGAATTTTTGAATTTTGTTAATATTCAGGGGGGACATGCGTCCAGCCGTGAATGTTAAACATTCACGGACGTACCTAAACTTGGCTGACCTGATGGAGTAGAAGGTGTCGTCGCTGCAGAAGACGAAGTGGTCGACCGAAGACCACGACCTGCCAGCAGGTGGACCCAGAGCAAACCATTAACTCCACTAGAAACATCACCAGCGGTGTCTCCAATAGAGCTCAGAATGGAGCTGGTCGAGCTTGGAGTACCCACCGTTGGAGGTTTTTCTATCTTATACTTGAGGAACTCTGAAATAAAGAAATAAGCACGATAATCATCTGAACTTTCTGCTCAAGACAAATCCAATGGCAAGAGAAAAGAAAGATGAGCAAGACTCCTCACCTGCAGGATTAATGTCTAGCAGTCTTTGATCCTGAGTTCTAGTTGGCGTGGGAGTAGGTATGCTTCTGGCAGATTCAAGGTCTAGAAGATTCCTAATTCGCCTCACGGAAGTCGCTCTTTGATTAACAGAGCTACTAAGAGATGATTTTTGACTGAGAGAAGAGCGAACATTGGAAGCAACTGACGATGGCCTTGGATTTCCTGCAGTTCGATGAGAAGAGGAGCTGATGGCAGTTGATGCCCTTAGATTTGCTAGATTCACTTGTTGCGCTGAGGCTGACCTCGTTGATAATCTATCTAGAGTACTTGACAGAGGTCTGTAGCTTCCATATCCTCCATACTCCGCCTGTGTAGAAAGTTTTGAATTTGTATGCAAAGTTAGATAATAATTTTAAACTGCAAGATCATACCTGATTCGCTGCTGCATGAATGTTCTCTGCACTGTAGGTATAACGTGGTGGCCTATTCGTCGTGGCTCTAATCTGCTCGTACAAGGCGCTGGTGCTAGGTGTTCGGCTCAACCATGCTCGATATTCGTCTGAAGTAAAAACACTTGGCGATGATGGTATTCTTCCTGCGATTAATTATTAGAATATTTTCTTAAAATTAAAGTCCATTAACACATCTTGAGTTTGACGCTCTGACAAAAAATCCCATGTTTCTTTATCGCGCCATGATGAATTTTGAATCGGAAACCTGGGAATTGTTGTCTTTCAATTTAGTGAATCAACCTGGGCAATCTAGCATCTAAGTTTTATTATATTACATTCGGATGTTACTTTCTACGGAAAATCAGAAAGCAAACTACAAGAGGTATTAAGTCTGACGTGCTAATAAGGAACTACGAAATCCTATTTCCAACTGGTTTTATTCCTGCCTTTCTATAGCAGGGTTTTTCATTTTTCAAGGACTTTACTGATGAAATCGTCAATTGTTGATGGAATGTAGAAATTAATATCAAACTCTCTAAGCTTAAATTAGTGAAAAATCAGTGAAATTTTACTGATTCCCAGTCAAATTTCACTGATTCAATTTTAGAGAGAACTGAATCAGTTTCAAGAAAATTATATGAAAGGCAGTGTATTGGATGGTTGGAAACTGAGTAACACACTTCTTCTTACCTCTGTCTCGTCTAATGGATGGAAACTCGGGAGCGGACAAAGCACCATCGCTATCTTCTTGGTCAATGAGACCTGACGTAACAGTGCTAAGACCAGATCTAAGGCCTGGTTGCTGCGGCAACGTCCTGCCGCTCCGAGGCAATGAGTTTGTTCTTAAACCTAAAATAACGTCAAAACCAATTCCTACTTATAATTCTTTTACCAATTCAACTCAAATCAATACCATCAAAACATAAAATCACAGAAGCTTCAAAATTCGAAATTTTCCCTCTGCAGTAAATTTTGCAGCATAAGCACATCATTGACTGCTTTCGGTGTATGTAGAAGACTAATCTCAAATGCTAATATTCTCTATCTAAATCACTTAGTCTAGTTTCGTAGCATTTTAAAAAAAGTGTTGAGAACGTGCATCTAGTTCAAGCAGTCAAAGATGTACTATTATTATTATTATCATCATTATCATTATAATATTATTATTATTACTGTCGTTATTATTAATATTATTATTTTGAAATCATCTTTCGGGAATTATGAACTATTAGAAACTGTTTACTGCTTGGAAACTGAAATTCAAATCAGAAGAACTTTAAATGGAATTTGAAAGAGAAAATAAATAAGTTGTCCGTAGGCCTCGGATGTGTCCATTTTCGAGCGACAGAGACGTTGCCGTAGAAGACTTCTATCACGTTTTCATGCGACTGTCTTCTAGTGTTCGGCTAATAGATTTGAATTAGACATGACCTGAATTTTAGAGACAGGACTTACCCGTAGAACCTTGACCAATCTGAGACCTGGAAAGGGTTGCTAAATGCGAAACAGCACTACTTTGGGAGGGGTTGTTTAGGTTGTGCCTGTAGTAATAGTAGGCTGATCGTGGTGAACTGGAACATGTAGCCTCTGTGTCTGATGCATAATCCAACGAAGGTCGATGTCTTCTCGTAAGAGTACCGAATTGACCTTGACCTCGAGAAGCTGTCGTTGCGTCGCTTTGCCCATATCTGGTGTTGTAGCGTAAAGCCGAAGATCCTGATAACCCGAGATTATATACATATTTTTCTTGTTTGTTCAAGAAAGAAGATAGAAGGTACAAAATAGAAGATTTATTTTAGAGTTTTGAAACCAACCTGTCTTGAGACTAGACCTCAATAATGTGTGTCGGGCTGGTGTTGTGATGCTGGTGTAATCTACTCTTGGTAAATGTTGGTCAGAGCCACTTCTTGGCATAATTCTTCCGCTTCCGGAATGCTGAGAATAACCATAATGCGAGGCTTGACTCTGGCCTGTGAGTCTACCTCCAACAGATTGCATTCCAGTTCCAGTGGACATGCGACGAGAGCCATTCGAGGGCATCATAGGGCCCGGGCCCGAGTAAAACGAGTGTACCTAAATTGAAACTCAGTTATAAAATTCTGAAAATCTCTTTTTCTTCGTGAAAGCTTTAAAGCGACTTTTCCACCTTTCACGCCCTTTATCATGCTTTTGGTGTACATAAATGCGTGATGAGAATCTCAACAATTTTTTATGTACAATATTGACAAAAATGTGATAGATCTTTCATCGACTTCCTTGTTAATCAAGTGATTTTATTAGTCGATTAATGATTTCTAAAATAAATAGAATATGCGCATGAAATAACTTAAGCAAATAATGTTCGAATTAAAGTATAATGTAAGTCTTTTCGAAATGGTTCTCTCGATGTTTTAAGCCGTGAAATGTGCTGAGTCTTACTCAAAGCCTTTGAAAGAAAGATCATCCCTTGAGAGTGTTTTGTTCGAGTTGTAAATTATTCGAAAAGCTGACTGTATTTGACCACTTCACAAGGAATGAACTTTTCTGCACGAAACAAAAAGTGACAGTGATGCAGCGGGAAAGTAAGTAGGAGGATGCACACAAACATACTTAGAAAGCTTTGGAACGAATCACAGAGTGACGAAGGGGGTGCGTCAAATATAATTTTAATGTAGCAATATACATATGAGTTATACTCATTACGAGATCTAGATATCAAGAAGAGTTGTGTTGTCTTTACCTTCGTGAAATCCTGGTTAATTTCAACGTAGCATTCATTCATAGAACCGATTAGTCATTAAAAATCTCGTTTTCATAGGGTCGAACGGCGGTCTTCGCGTCGTTTAATTTTTTCTTTTAACATTTTTATTCTACTTCGGACCGATTCCATATGAAATCAAACATGATTTTAAAATAAAATTGAATCGGCCTTCGTACATTTAAAACACTCTACTTATTGTTGAAAAAGAAAAGTTGCAAGAAAAAATCTGTTTATTCGACGGAGGGATTTAAAAAAAATATGCTTGTGAGTTAGCCTCGAGATCCGCCATTCTTTTGTTAAATTATCTAACTTGTCATAGCGCTCTTAGAGAGTGGAGGGCAAACAAGTGTCGAACGGTGCAAATAGGTATAAAAGGGTGCTCGATCCACATCGTCTAAGACATCTATGTTTATAGACTCACCACCATGAAATGAATACTGCTACGCCAGGTTCAGACTCCTTTTCATTAAATATTATAATTGAGCAAATAGCAAATACTGAAACGACTGAATCTGGTATTTATTTTTCAAAATCTGCCCTTCCTTGTTTGCTTTATAAAATTTATAATCGATAAGAAATACTTTTTTAAAATTTCTTTTCCCTTTGAATTTTCTTTTACTTTTTCGTTTTATTTTAGATTTATTTAAAAACCTGGCGTTGCTTATAGTAATTTCACAATAATGAACATTGAGTTTGAAATGTAAACGTGAAATTATGACTTACTTTTTCTGCCAGGCTCTCGAGGGTTTTTGGATATCCCCGTTCGTATGGTTGAAAATGCTGAGTGGCCGATGGTTTCGGCTGATGTGTGATAACAGGAGGAGGAGGTGGTTGATAAGACCAGTGACCCTCAGGCCTTGAATTGTAGTAAAGGTCGCCATTACTAGATCCCAAATCCTGAGTTGATCCAAGACCAGTGAGGCCCAATCTTGATCGAGAGGGCAACATCTCTCGTCCATCTCCCCTTCTTCGACTACTGTCCCTAATTTTTCCAAAGAATAAATCAATAAATAAGTTTCTTACTTCTAAAGTTAAACAATAGTACACTATATGCCACTCGAAAAAGTTCCTCTTCCCTGGTCCATACTATTTTTTTGTAACATTTGTGTCTTGTGTCTCCTTATTATTTAAAAAAAAAAGAAGCAAGAGAAATTACCGTATGTGATTGCTAGTTGAGTGATCATTTTCATCTTCATTAATGTCCCTTTTTATGACTACCACCGGTGTTGTCTTGTGCTCGCTCTGAAGACTATGTGAAATAAGTTGATGAGGTCCACGTCTCGTGGCTAGGATAAGTCTTGTGGGAATGGACATCACAATTACTACATCGTCTAAGCTCATGTGCGTGACATCGACGAGATTCACCGCCAGGATCTCATCCCCTACCTGAAGGTTTAACATCTTTTTTATTAAAAAACTGTAATTTGTTTTCGAAAAATGTAACACAATCATCTCCTCTTAGTTAATTCTTTAAGCTCTAAATCATTTCAATTATATTCTTAAAGGCAATATTCTTTACTCCCTTTAAATAAGGTCAGTACTTTTTTTCTATTTTTTTTCTAATCAAATTTTTATGGAGGAGAATGATTTTGAGATGTGTAGTAAAAAAGTGAAGACCTTGAGACAACCACTGTTGTAAACGGCTGATTCGAGTGCTATCCTAGATATAAAAACACCATCGTTTCTGTCCATGCCGTTTCCTTCCCTTATATAAAGTCCCAACGTCTGTCCCGGACTCTTGATTATCTCGACAAAGTGGATAGGGTACTTTGGATCCTGCAGGAAATTTTAAATCATGTGTAGCCTCAACTCCATTACTTACCCAATTATAAAGTTATAAATTATTTATTTCTAAAGAGTTTAAATTTCAAATTGTGGATCCTTATAATCTTTCAATTTAAAGGATTAGTTCGAAACTAGGTTTTCTCAGCTTGAAAGGGATATATCCAAGTTTCAACATAAATCCAACTTTTAGGTGGAGATTTAATACTGATCAGTACAGCTCCAGAGTGTAATTGATGAACGATGTCTTATAGGAAACTGGATATCAATCAATTACTTGATATCAAACGGAGGATGCCTAATGGACATGGATGAGTGATTCTCTTTGTTTTTAATACTTTTTTTAAAGTTATGTTGAAAAAATGCATTCAAGTTGTAGAGAGAATAGTAGGTAGACATTTTACCTGTACTGCGATGAATTTCTTCGCAGCTTCTTGAGCCTGTCTTCCCATTTGACGAGGCTCGATGGTGCGTACAACCATCTGACCTCGTCTTTCCACAGCCTCGAAAGCAGCAGCGGTCGAGGCGTCATGGTCATTTTCCACGGTCTGGATCTGCTTGAAAATTTCCGTACTGATCCCACTCACCTAAAAATCCAATTTATTTTTGCTAGTTATTGTACTTCATTGGAAATGAAATTCTTATTAATTTATAGACAACTAAGAGATGGAATTTAACTAATTGTAGAATTCAAACTAGAAGGATGTCAACTATAGTAAATGGTTGAAGCTTAAGTGACAGTTGACAGTTTCTGAAGACATTACCTTTCTGAAATCCGATTGGACGACCATAGGAGGTGGTTCCTTGGGGCGCAACTGGTTGGCAGGTGCCTGCCTCCCAGGACTTGCGCTTATGTCTGTCACTTCCCCACGCCCCTCCTGAAACAATAATTTTATTCTCGTTAAATAAATTCATTAAGCCAATTTGTCCAGAAAAACGAAGTTCATACTTTGTACTACGTAAAAAAAGCCAACGGCGGTAATATTGTCGTCTAAAAGGACTTTACTACCCTCGTATGAAGGCCTGTTTAATTAGGGAAAACTATAATTGATTTGAATTTATAACTTAATTTTTTGGATATATTACAGTGTAATACAATAGGGTTTAATAATCCGGAAGTTAAAATTAGAGAAAATTTAATTACTTAGATATTCCATACTATATCTTTGATCTACAATTGGGTACCAGAGCAGATTAAAATTTCATTTCATTTTAGTACCTACATTGG
>JAUEJJ010000045.1:7389682-7419680 GCA_032164275.1 Synergus coniferae
CAAATAATTGTCTTAAAAAGTATCTAACTTTTAAATCTAACTCAATGTAAGCATTTTAAGTTCTTGAAACTTAAAAACATGCAAAATATAAAATCCCGTGAGTATAAAAACCTGGCATATCTCAATGTGAAAACATTCAAAATGTTTTACACAAGTACCTTAATCGAAACAAGTGCCTAGGTAAAAATGATAAGAGGATTTCGTTTCGGAATAAGTAGGATAGCATTCATTTGAGAGTAGCGGAAACCAAAGGGAACAAGCAGTTAAAACACAGCGAACAGATCGTGCCTAACAAAACAGTTAGAGGCTTACAGAGGATTTCCTACCGTGAAGCGAGGGAATGATGGGGTGAAAAGAGCAAGTACACTAATATATTTAAAAAGCAAGACAAAAAAAGAGACGGTCGTCTACTACAACAAACGGAACGAAGGGGTTCAAGTCACAGTTTGGGGATGAGTTTAGTTAAATCCCATTAATGATATCATCAAAATAATAAACTATGCCGTTTAGTCGAGAGAGTAACCACTTCAAAATTCACTTACATTTTTAACCAACTATCTACTAATGAATATGTCTCTTATAAATGCTCATTTTAAAATGAGTATTTATAATAGAAGTCCTATAATGAGAAGCCGAGTTATTATCCTATGAGAAATTTAATTGATGTCTTTGCGATATTTGTAAAGGAAGAAGGCATACTTTTTCATATAAACTTTTACGAGTATGTTTTGTTGGAAAGAATTTTAGAAAAAATTTCAAAACAAGTTTATTGCAGAATTTGGTGCAGCTGGTGACACTTTGTTCATTCGACTGTAGTCGGACGTGGTAGCGAGGTTGAAAAATTTTCGGTTTATCGCGAATAGACATCTTTTCAGGTTTATTTGTCTTTCCGCTTCCTTCTCGATCACCGACATGCCTCCATTTTCTTCCCTTTTATTTCTTGAAAGTATTGGATATTGAAAGTTATCGGGAATCCTCCATTGAATCTCGACACAACGTTCCGGATATTTCAGTTTCACTCTGGATTAAAGCGATGAGGAAAGAAGTTGAATAATCGCGATTGTAAAGGAGGCACATCGATCCAAGGTAGAAGTGCCAAGGGAGGGAAAGAAAACGGCAGGTTTAACGGACTGGTGCTTCCTTCCCTTTGAGAGAAAATAAGGAGCAGTGCCAAGACAATTTTTGCATGTTTTATTACAAATTTTCAGAAGTTTTTTACCTATGGACATTTCATTCAACGTTAATTAATTTTTTTCATCTACTTCTGATATAATTTGTCTATAACGACAATGGAATTAAAGTATTTTAAAATTGTATTTTGAAATCTGCTCACGTAACGAAATTTTGTGACATGGTGCAATAGGTACATGTACGTCAAGTTTGCGAGACATATGGCAGGACAAGCAATATTCTTCGGACACGCTGACCCATGTGAAAAGTTGTCGACGACGACACGCGGTCGAAAATTTGTGAGGAATAACGGGTGTGGTGAATATACTGCTTCCAATTTTTTATGACTCGTTGAAAGCGCAAACTTGCTCGAAGGAACAAACTTTATTCCACAAAATATAGGAAAAAATATTAAATCAGAGTGTGATCTAATCTTGTTATCAATTTAATGCAGTTCTTTGGTATTATTATAAAAAAATTTTTTTATGCTGGCAAATAACTATTTTTGATAAAAAATGCTACAGGCAAGAATAATTTTAAAGTAAAAATAAATTGAAGTTTGAATACTAACATTTTTGTGCCTTCTGTGTAAATGTACAAATGGCGTGCAATATCGCATGCCGAGGCTCATTTCGCAGTCGATGATCGTTTCTACAAATTCGACTTGAACGTCGATAACTTCGTTAACTGCATTAAGATTCGATTTTTCGCAAGATTTATAGTGGCATGTAGTGTGGACTTAATAGTGTGCACCGAACTTGAAACCTGGGAAACATTTTCTAGTTGGTTAGTTCAATAGCTTTAAGCCTCTATTTTCTCCTATATATAAATATACATGTTTATGTATGTCACTCCATTTAGAAACTAATACACATTCCGAATCTGCTAATCCATTTCAAGATGTATTTTTAAATTCTCTACACCAGTTCCCTTCACGAATAATAGCCGTTTTCATATAATGAATTCTCATTATTTTCTTCCACTGGGTTTTAGTTATTTTTTCCTTCACAAAAACGGAAATGTGCCTTTCACTCTCCAGTCAGGAAAAAATGTAGAAACATATTTTTCCTTCAGGAGAAAATATGAATGCATTTATTAAATGTTAATTTCCTGTGGGGTGAATTCAAATCCATCATGCATATTTACAAGGGCACAAACCGTTATTATCTTCCTCTTTTCAAACTCTTGTTTTCATAACAAGAAAGTAGAGAGATTATGGGATTATTAGTATAATTAATGTATAATTATAGGTCATAAGAATATTAAGACATCTACTTTTTACATGTGTGACAGCATAATGTAGAAAGTGTAGCAGACGTGTAGAAAGTGTAGAACCGCCAATGGGGATGCAACAAAATAGATTTTACATAATTTGTAAGTTCTTCTCAAAAATCGTTATAAAATGCGTTTTTCTTTGGGCTTCTGTCGAATTTCTCGAAATTAAGGTGTGTTTGTCGACTTACTTTTCTGCGGCCGCAGCAGAGCATGGCTGCTACGCTGCTGCTGCGGCGAGCCGTCGATGAGAGTTGAGGCTGATGACAGACGTAGCTGAGTCGCGCGCCCCTGTCCCTCTGCAGCTGCAACACGCGCACCTGCAGCTGCACTTGTTCCCGATCCCGCTGCCCTTGACCGACACCGACTCGACCACCGTACTTGATGCGCACGTGTTTTCGCCACTGCATGAGTCCGGTGCGTCATGCCCTCTTCCTGGAACAAAAAAAAAACAACCCTTAAAATCTGGTCTTTCAGTGCTAAGAAGCCAAGAAGGGATTCCTGTATTTAGGAAACCTCCGATCAGTACGCTATTCTCAATACGTCAGTCAGTCTAGTAACATCACTCATGTCCTCTCTTAAATTTTAATTTCAGTAAAAAATAATGAACATCAGTTTGTCAAGATATGTCGAACATGAGTGTAGAAAAATTACGAGCAAAGTTATAATATTCAGGTAGCCTTAACACCTGTAATTTGCCTTTTAATGTCTTGTATATATTGCGTGCGTTGCAATATGTGAACTTGCATAAATAACACTCCCCTTGCTCTGATATCTATCTTTGACTTCTGAAACGTCAACAACATTTAAGAAACTTATTTTGTAAATTTATGACTTGTAAATTGTTTTGCGAGATGAAAAAAAACCTAGTTTGATAATTAAAAATTGTTTGCATGTATTTGATTAAAGTTAATTTTGGGAGAAAGAGTGTCTTTCTGAGAATAATAATTCAGGCGTGCTTTGTCGTGGAGAATAATAAAAGATAGCAAGAGTGATACTTCAGTAGTGCCCTTCTGACTGACACTCCATTAAAGATACACACCCGTATGAATGGTCTTGGCTCAAAGTCTTACTTTTGCACCACCAAGCTCTCTTATGTACCTTCAATTCTTCTTCCGTAAACCGCGAAAATCCTCAAATCCATCAACAATAATTTATTAACGGTTTCTCGCACTCGCTTGGATATCGATTTTGAGATGGTTGAGTGATCATTTCTACTATTACTCCATGATATAAATGTATGTAGGTGCCTTGCGTTCGAACTTTTGTCCCACATTTCTCATTATATTTCCTTTTGATGGCCTGTATCCACTGAACATAAATAGAAACTGCTCGTCTCTCTACATCAAGGGAACGTGAAAAATTGGAAAAAAATATCTGCCTAAGCATCTACATATGTGTATAAGCACAGGCAAAAAGTATATTATACTTAGATGATAATAATATTCTTTTTTGCATTATATTTTTTATTATTCAAACTAATTTTTCTGAGATAAAATATATGTATGTTCTGCACAATATTCTGCATAATTTATTTATAAGTTAATTGCTCTCTTTACCAAGGGCATTTCTCCAACTCTCTGATTCACCTCGAGTTGCAAGAGACCATCTAAATCATACTGCATCCGGATGCCAAGTTTAATTAATCCCCGTCTGCGGTCAGGGCTATATAGAGAGCTTTAACACCAGGTATAAACATCCCCTCATCTAGAAGAACAGATAAATTTTATCCACTTTATACTTTTACATCAAAATTCATTTTTACGTATTACAGTTCAAACTAAATACGGTTTACTCAATCTCAGTAGTTATGCCCATTTAGGGCCAGACGCTGTGTTCCAATTTTTTTCTGTGATGGCTTTTTTCAGCTCTTTCCAATCGCTTCTCTCCCTTATAATTGAATTTATGCGTAAAGTAATGTAACTCTACTGAAATAAACTTTAACTTTCAAAAGACCCATTTTGCGTATGAACATTCGGATATTTATGTCTCTAAGAGTACAGTATTTTATTCGAGCTCTAAAAGTTTTAATTAGAAAGAGGTATAGCGAATGTACCCGCAAAACAGATGAGAGAAATTGTTTATGTTCTTCACACACCTGGAGCAATGTACTCTCTTTATTTTGGTTCTACCCAGAGAAACGATTACGCTTCCTAATGGAAGTGAAAATTACAACTCGTGAGATATGTACAACAATGAACAAGTAATAACTTGTTAAAACAATTTTTCGTTATTTAAATTCAGCATACTAAAGATTCGTTCTAAACTCTTGCCAAGCTCTAAATTTACTGATCCTTGAGGATTTAAAAATGTTTTCAAGCGGAAAAAAATAAGCTATACGGAGTTTCTCATTAAATGCGACACTTGAATTGCAAAAACAGTAAAGTTAAAAGTTTCTTAGTCAATTTCCATTTAGTATAATATAGAGTAATTCTCAAAACCTCGGGGGCAGTAAAGTCACACCCAGGGGAATCGATAGAGTCACTTTGCTCAAGAAGACTGCTTAGCGCAAAAAAATGAAGTAGAGTGGGTGGCAAAAAAAAAAGAGATGAACGGAGTTTGAGGACCGGGAGTGTAATCATAATAACATGTAAGATGAAAGCAGGAGAATTTTTGCTCCGCTGAGAGTCGTGCTCAAATTGTTTTGCTCGTCAGTAAAAGTTAAGTCAAGGAAACTTTCCAGAGTTGAAACTATTATCAACAAGTTAACGATGACTTAATTTACTTCGAAAACCAACAGCTATAGGATTAATTTTAGCATCCGTCCTTCACTCTTTAATCTTCCTCCTGGATTGAATTTCTAAAAACAAAAATAATGATAAACTAGCAGAAATTTTTTCTCTCACCTTCTAAAAATCATCTCTCGTGTTATGGGCCGATCGGTCCCTGCTCGTCCATTTTTCAACGACTTTTTTCATTCTGCTCTTCCGGTTTTCCACCTAAAATATTGTAAAATATAAATATCCATTTTATTATTTACTTGTATTTATTATATTTACAAATAATCCTATTATAAAAAGATCACAGCATCGATTAGTAACATAACGCTTATTCCTTATTGATCAAATCGAAGTTGTGACGCGGCGTATATCAATGATCGCTCGTAACGCGGGAAGTTTTTAATCTATATTCTTAAAAGATGATAATTAAAAAGAAATTAAACAAGAGCGCGGAGCGCGCGTTCGGTCTCGTAACTTTATAAACTCGTTTTCTTATAATTTTATCGCACATTGATTGGAGAACTGAATTTTATTTCCTTATTATGACTTGGTTACAAATGTACTTGACTTTTATTAAAAAATACAGTAAGTCTCCGTTCAAAATTGTTTCTGACATTTATGTTATGATTTTTATTTGAGCGTGACAGCTTAAGTATTATCGAATAATAAAAATTACGTTTATTTTAAAATTAGGAAGATATTATCAAGATTAACGAAAAATTAACATTATTTTGACAATTTTTCAAATTACACTGGAATAATATAAATCAGAAGTAGGTCAAATTGATAGATAGAGAAATAGTGGCATACGTGTCAGAAGGGGAGACTTGCTACGCTACGTTTAATTCAAAGTAGGTCGAAGTATTGCTCAAAATAAATACACGTTCAATATTAAGTGACGAGCTTGATAAATTATTAATAAATATTACTAAATTATCAGGATATCTACTAAATTTTTCCCACAAAATTCTTGGCCAATTTTCGCATTTTTCCCATTTATAAATATAAGGTTCCTCAATTATGAAAAAATCATTGCATTGCATGGTGGGTTGCGACATATGTATGTAATTTGTTTCACTGCAATAATACAATTTATTTAAAAAATATATTTTAAAAATTATTAAGAATTTTTAAGAATTACAATTTTAAGGAAGACAAAAATTTAAAGGATTTTAAGAGATCCTGAAGCTGGATTAAATCGTGACAAAACGACGACAAAACGGCATCCAGTTCTGAGGAACTTGTTCCTGAAAATCGATTTTAAGCATGCCCGACTAGTAACCCTTCGTATGAAGTACTTAGATAGCTTTCGTGAACTATATTTTTCTTTAAAACAGATATTACTTCATTTAATTAAATTATTAACCCAAGACCTGAAGACTGGAGTACCCGTTTATAAAAAATATCTCCCCTACTTCAAGAAAATATCAAAAAGAAGTTTCTCTCCAGAAGAGCTCTCCACATTTTCCTTCCTTCCCAGTCTCTCTCTGGCAATTCAATCCAGCCCAGAACACATTCCCAAAACCCTACAGCTTCTCATCAACCTAAATCTGCACTAAAGAAAGGGAAAGCTCGTTATCGGTCTTTTCCTCTCGATCTGCTGGCTCACGTGTATGCCTTTAGGGGCACCGGAGCTCCAGACCCTGAAGCGTCCAAGCGATCCATACAACCCGTCGGGATTCGGACTAGAGAATTGTGTGGGAGATTTTTTCCAGAAGATAAGCTCTGGCCTACCCAGTATCTACCTCGGTATTCAGACACCGGATTGGTTTATGCCGGTCGAAAGAACCAGCTCAAATCGATAAGACAAATACGCACGTTAAGGGTGGCCAAAAAATATCCGCCATTCTCAACGTCGTACAGCCCCATAAATCCCAATCGAACCAGCCTCCCTCAGCCCCCCTTGGAAAACATCGTAGTCAAGACTCAAGAAGATTTATCCATTTTTTTCTTAAAGGAACCAGACATTTGAATAAAAATAAAAATGAATAAAAAGCGTAGCAGTGAAATGAATAGAGCGGAGTAGAATATGTAAAGGGGTGTAAAGTGTTAAAGGGGTTATCAGAAGGACTGCAAAAGGCAAAAGAAAGTCGGAAACAAAAACGAGGTGCCACTTCGTGGTGGCGTTCCGGACGATGTCCCGGACCAGTGGATCGATATCCCCTTTTTTTCAAAAGAGGATTGACAGGGTAAAAAGTGGGAAAGAACCGGAAAGAGGGAGCATGAGGCATGGGATTGCATGGTGTACGAACAAGGCATGGTTCTAGTGGGCCACGGAAGGAAGGCAGAAGGAGGCTGATGAAGTGATTTGTAGGCTGGACCTACCTGGAAGGCTTTTCCTTATTGCAACCCTCTTGATTGCAAGTCGTAGAAACGGGGTTTTTGGATGGCAGTTCCACGAGTCACGGTGTTTCGCCGTCAAAATCAATACGACCCACCTCTTCGGCTCTCTCTATCCCCGTTTCGCTCACTCTCTCACTCGTACTTCTGGGCTATCTATCTCTTTTTGAGGCTCCACGCACCGCACTCCACCGCACTGCCGTGTACACCGGAAAAGAAACCACCGTGTTTCGCGGGAAAAACTAAGCGTTCGCGCGCACTGTGACTCCAAACGCTGGTTCACAGATTCGAAGGGTTTCACGAGAAAATTTTGGGTTCAAGTTTAGACCTGAAAGGTCGAAATTCATAGAAAGAGAGGGACTTGGACTAGGGATGTGCAGTGGTTTTACGCGAGGTAGTTAAGGTTTCACGGGCGCGTCGGTGTAATTTAAGCTACGAGGATGAAGCGCCGCATCCCTCAACCCCAAAGACCGAAGGCGGACATGTTGGCTGATGCGAGGGCGCAGACTCTACCAGTCGTGGTGGTTGGTTCACCCCGTGGAGTAGAGTATAGTACATATGTACTTATACTCCTACGCAAGCGCTTTTAGTCAAGTAGGTGTGCGTTCATTCGATCCTGGATGAGTATGGGTGTGCGTGCGATAGTAAGCTGCAGGGGTGTACGAAGATGGATGTGGGGAAAGGACTTCGATAGGGGTAGCATATGCTGTAAAAGTTTACTTCAAATTGCAACGGTTGCGACCTGTGGTAATATGTAGCGTATTTTGCGGTATGGGGATCAAAGAAGAGAGGCCTAAAATGTTCTGTAATACAAACTACTTTATACCCTGTAAAAAGGATAGCATTGGAGTGGATTATATGGTATTGAAAAAATTGTACACTTTAATGCCTATAAATCCAAACAAATTACGTTTTTGTCCGGAATTAAATTCAACGGCATTTAAATGCATTGATTGTATTTGATATATCTGGTCATTCAATGGCATTCAATCAATGGCATGATAAAGAAGCCACTTTAATGCCGTATTTTTTTTTTGTGGACTCAAAATGACACAAACGAAATCAGTCGAATGCTAAGAAGCGCATTCGGACAAAAACGAAATTTGTTTGGATTTACAGGGTATGTTTTGTATAAATCCGTTTTGTATAAGTACGAATTTCAAAGTTCTTAGATCTAGTCTTTAAGAATATCAAAGAATTACTGAAAAAGCTTAAAACAGGAAAAGAAACATGGTTTCAGTAGTTACGGCAATTTATGGTCAGACACTATTTGCTACTTGCAATATAATGCAATTTTTATTATATTTGGTGATATTTCTTAGCAATTGCTATAAGTGAAATTGCAAGAAGTAGATTGTATATAATTTTAGTAGTTATACCCAGTTATAGTCAGACAGGCTTGTCTTATGTATTAAATATCTTTAAGTTTATGTAATGCCGAATTATCGTAATTGACTTTGTAATATAAAGAAAATAAAATAAATGGAAAATAAATTTTTTACTAGGATATCGATTCGGCGGAAGATTTCAAATTCCCGATCATTTCCCGGTATTTTCCCAATTTCCCAATTAAGTCACCACCCTGTTTACGCTCCTGGGAATATACAATGATTCCTTATACGCTCTTTTTCCAGGCAAGTACTTACGTGGAGCTGCACTCAAAAAAGAATAAAAATTTCAAAAACAGTAAAAATTCTACTGGAAATTAGGGTAAAAAAAAGTAATTTAATTAAATAATCTCTACTGAATAAAGAAGAGAAAAGTCTCGTCTCTCTTTTCATGAAGGTCATCCTAATATTAAGCATGCTTTTTATGTAAAATATGTTCCACGAAAATGATGAGATATCTCTGTAACATCATATTAAAATAGTTTGTTTTCATGAAAAACATATACATTTACTACGGAAATAGGAAGAATCCGACCCTGCGTCTAGGGTTTCTCAGGACGGGATTGTAGGGTGCATCAACGTAAACTGTCACTTTCTCATATTTCAGACCATCGAGTGTATTATCTTACGCTTTCTCGGAAACGATGGAACCCCAAAATAATTGCTAAGGTCGCTGAAAACCGCAAGTGCTCCAAGTGAACATTTGAGGGTAAACTGCGGTTGCGGGAATTAGAAGCTTTGCGTTCAACTTGCAAATAGTCTTTTATGAAAGCGTCCCCCAATACATATTATTATCGCCCTATTTTCCTTTAATTAAGCCCGTCTCTCGCTTTTATGAAACCATGTTAAAATTTACAATTATCTTTTGACCCTCAAGTTACCTTACAGTGTAACAATTAAATTCTATTTATATACTTTATTGAGATTAAAGGTCAACTCACTTAATTCTTGAGCCACATTGTTCAGGGCTTAGAAATAATAAATTGCCCATGTTAAAAATCTAATAAAGAATATATCGATATTACTATACATATACAGTGAGAGAACTTCATCAAAATTGAGATGAAACCATGATTTACTGATGGACATTGGATAATATGTCTGAACTGTTCAATGCAAGGTAGTAGAACTAGTAGATGATGTAAATTGGTCAGTAGATAGCAGGTATAGTTAATCGGTCGATCGAAAACGGTGAATTTCACAGGTGAATTACGATCAAAAGCGAACGATGCCCTGAGGTCCGCAAATGTCAGCCACCCTCTCTTGATCCTCATTAATGGCCCAACAACGACAGTCTAGCCAAAACCGCCTGTATCTACTGAATTGTCTTGCGATTTGGCGATTTCTACTTGTTTATGTGCTTTATATACTAGATTCAATCATCTTAAATCGAAACAAATCACAGAAACTTTTTTATAATTCATAGTATTTTTAAATGAATTTTTGACATTACTTTATATATTTATAAATATTTTTTGCAGCATTTAATTTTATATAAATTAGAGCTTTTACATAAATTAGAAGCCTGCGGATTCTTTCAAGTATCTGAAACCAGATCGAGGAAATTCACTGAAATTCTCTAACGAAATTCATTCCCAGGATAATTCAATCGAGCGACCGCCAAGGTCTGGTCCGAATTTCAATTCTATTACATCTTGTCAGCCTTCTTACATCTAAGCGGCCCACTTCCGGTTCAGGTAGCGTCTCCAATCGATTCGCAGATCACGGCGCGTCAAGAACACTCGACACTTATGCTATTTCATTCGGACCACCATTATTGTCCTTCACTACGTTTAAAATTGATTGGACTTATTTCTTTAGAACATCTGTTACTATATGAGCAAATTATTTTTTTGAAAAAGTAAAACATGCGGGAAAACATCGAAAAAACCCAAATGCCCACAAAATTCCCGCTTATTTCACAAGATTTCAAGAGATTTCAAGTAATTAAAAAAAAAAAAAATTAAAAATATTAGGGTTTTAAAAGATTTTAGAAACTTTAAGGGATTTTAAGATATTTCAATCGATTTTAGAAAATTTCGAAAAATTTGCTCATATGATAAGTAACACATGCCTTTAAATAAAAATTATATTGTTTTAAATTTCTATTTGGAATTTTACGCAATTGCTTTTAAGCAATTCGAGTTTACACGTGACAGATTTATTATAGAAAAGATCTATTTCTCCAGCATCTAAATTATAAGCTAGATTAATGTGTTACGCTCTAAATATGAATTCCATTAATTATCTAAATATTTATCTATTGATATCTTCGCTTTTGAATATTTTTACTTCCCAGAGACAGAGCAGTTAATTTAATTTCTCTTTTTTTCTATATAAATAATATATAATATAATCTAAAAAGCTTAGGGTACGTTTCTTAAGTAAGATGAAAAGGTACTGAAAAGTTCAAATTAAAAAAGATGTATAATATTTTGCAACACTGTCGTATACTCAGAAGCAATCATCTCCCGACACATTTCTCGTTTAGAAGGTTTTAATCACACTCGAGCCCAGATGAATGAACGAATAAATAAACTGCGGAAAGGTAGTGCCAACGAGTGAAGGAAGTAGAGGGATGGAAAAGTTGTGGTAGAAGAAACGGGCCTGCGCCCCTGCTCACCTGAAGACTTTAACGCAGTGAGGGGTTGAGCTTAATTAATCCCTATCACAGAACGTAGTATCACGTAGTACGCGTTTCTACCCACGCAGACATATTAAGAAGGCGATGATCCTCTAATCCATAATTTCATTCGTCTTTTACATCGATTAAAATAAAATCCTTCTTAGATTTCACTTAAATTCTGTGAATTAAATTAAACTTGTTTATTCTCCCGTCTATTATTCCATTTCTAAAATTAAACTTGGAATTCATCTTATCTTGGAAAAAAAATTATTCAAAACTTTTTATTGTAAGTTCTGTAAAACTTATATTTTATTATATGTATTATGTACAAACCGTTGATAATATATATAAAAATAACAACTAGTTTTTCAAATTATGAAAGATAGATTTCAAGCAAACGGATTCTAAGTTTCTCTTTCGCTCGTTTTCTTTTTCTTTTTTGGGTGATTAGGAGTGTCCTGACTACTCCTTTTATGTTTGAAACTCTTTACTTTTTCATCAGTTTCTCCCACTCCATTTTCAACACTTTCACATTCACCTACACCGTTTGGCAAAACAACAGAACTAAAGTCAAAAGATTCCAAACCTTCAGACATCGCCTCAGCTCGTAGTTTACGAGCTTCCTTCTTCAACTTCTGTTTTTCCTTTTGGTTACCGCTATTTTTCTTCTTCTTCTTTGTTGATGGCGAGTCCTCTTCCTCACTTTCATTTTCATCTTTATCTGTATCCAGAGCCTCCATCGTTCCATTTTGTGCTTGTACTCCATTCGTTATACTGGTCTTTACTTCAGTTTTCTTAAATGAACTGTAAAATAAAAACAATATTAAGAGAATATTATGACATTCTACATTTTTAATACTAATTTGAATTTTTATTAAACTTACGTGTTGATAGGTGCACCGATCTGAGAAGCTAATTTATTATAAGCTGCTTTAGCAGTTTTAGAAAGTGAAGCTTTTGGTCTATACACTGCCATAGCTTCTGCAACTTTTTGCCAATTCCAGGCACGTGGCAAATGATGAGGGCGTACTGCATGTAACAATGCAAACAAGTGACGAACAAACTTCTGTCTAATTTCCTTTCCAAGTTCGTGTTCATCTTTTGCATTCGTCTCGCCATTTTCGCTCAGCGACGCGCTTAACTCGTTTAACAACTTAATGCTGTTCTTGCACAATTTTTTCTCAAGTTGTAACCTCGTCTCTTCGCGATTTTCATCCTTGAGAAGTCTCGCATTCCGGTAGAAGACGAGGAGAAGTTCCAGAGCTTGACTTCTTCTGAACGACCTGATTTCCTTATCGAATGCAAAGTCCACCTGAAGGTCAATCATGCTATTAATTCACAGAAATTTCAAAAAGTAATGTATTTTAGACGACCACAAAATGTATTAGAAATACTTACCAAAAGAGGAATAAGGATCCAGTTACCCTCCCAGAATAGCTGAAAGATATTCTTGAAGAATAAGATCGAAAGTATGCAATCCCTCTTCTTAAAGAAAGCAGTCAGATGTTCCTTGTAAATTACTGCCAAAACTTCATTCGGCAAATTTGTTTGCTGGGAACATCTTACCAAAAACATACAGCATTTGGCTAGCTGATCTCCCATTTCTTGGCAAACAGAGGCCGACCTCTCTCCCTTTTCCATCAAAATCTTCATCAGCGTCGTCAGTAATTCTCCATCAACACCTTTTGTATCCTTAAATTTCTTCACGCCCGAAAGTTTCTTCAAGCAAGCCTTAACTTTATTTTCAAGTGGTTTTTGATGCGGTTCTTTTATGCAGAATTCCAGAAGCATGAAGAGAGGAACAACCATGTCAAGAGCGAGTGCCATAGGAGGACAAGAATCCAGATAAGCCTCGAGTAAATCGATAACTCGAATTCTAAAGTGAGTTAAAAACTCAGCTGGCTTAGCTTGCTTCTTAGATTGAATTCGGCGATTTTCCTTTAGCATTTTGAAGGCCGCGGCTAAGTTTTCATCCAAACGTTTTCCTTCATCTTCGTCGATATCATCGACGTCCATGTCTTCGTCGTCAGTTTGAGGTGCCGCTCCTCCCAAAGCTTGGCTCACTGCTAGACGCAATCTATCAGTTACTGTTTCATCTTCTTCACCTTCATCTTCTAGTTCGGACTCTTTTTCCGATTCTGAATCTGCCTCTTCGTCTTCATCTTCACCTTCATCTTCACTGTTACTATTTTGAGTGCCATTCTTTTCATTTTCACATTCTGCATCGGAATCTTCTGATGAATCATCGTCATCGTCTTCAGTTCCTTTTATACTCAGAGGCCCTTTGGCGTTCTTCACATCTAATACCTGTTAGAGAAAAATTAATCCTTATTTAGATGAATTAATATTTAATCATTTAAACAATTATCTCAAGAAAAGTTTAAATACTTACAGCTAGTATTTGATGTAAAGAATTGCTTGTAAGATGTGGGCAGATGTGTGGAAAAACGCAACCAACGACTGTGCGAAGCAAATGTTCGTTTCTGGATAAAAGTGATAATATGAGATCTACAACAACCTCAGTCCATTCAGGTTCATCTTCGTCAGACTTTTTATTAGACTTTTTGGATTTCTTTCTCAGTCTTTCAAAACAGTTGTGTAGCTCGTCAATGGATGAGATTGCCATTTCTGAATCAGTAAAAAGTTGCAGACCCATATGCAAGTCCATGGTATGAAAAAAGGCAGCAAAATTATCGTTGCTTTCCTCCAACTGTTTAACCAATGTGATCATCTTTTTCCAGACTTCTACACCTGCTTCTTCCAGTGGAGTTCTTAGCTGCAGATCATTTTTCGTGAAGAGGTCCTCATCTAAATAAGTAACTAAGTCACTCAGCATGGATCGCAGATCGCTTAATTTTGGAAGCTTGTTGTCTAATGCGCGGTAGAAACTAACTTTGATTTGACCTGCTAATTCAACGCCAATATTCGGAGATTCGCAGAGACCCGATTTAAACAAGAACTTGAGTTGCTTTAACCTCCAAGCACGATCTGAAGTCATCTCTGTATGACTTATCAGCCTGAAAAAAAAAATGTATTAGCCTTCGTTTATATTATCAGTATTCGATAAAAGTGCTGTTTAATGCAAAAAAATATTTACTTCGTCAAAAGTTGTGCAGTGTAGATCCGCTCTGCATTGGTCCACGGCTCTTTGTGCTCATTACGGTTTTCCTTCTTCTGAGGATTCTCTATTATTTCTTTATACATTTTTGACAACTTCTTAACGCCCTCAGACTTCAAACTGGCTGTAATCAACTGAATAATCCTTGAGCTTGTCCACTTCTCGATCATTAAATCTCCTGGGTAAAACATTAATCTTTTCAGAATACTGATCTTTATTTTGTCTTCTGAGATATCGCTCATAAAGGTCGTGAGTAAAGTTAGGACATTTATAAAAGCATTTATAATTTCGTCCTTTTTTCTTCGGTTGAATTTGCACTTCTTTAACATATGCTGTAAATATTTTTCAGAAAGGAGCTCGGGAATCATGGATTTGTCGTTGACACTTTGGAGCAGGAGTCTTAATATTTCTGTAGCTAAATATTCGTCACTTTTTGAAGGTTTCAAAAATCTCTGGTCTATTGCTGACCAGAAAGTTTGCACGTATTCTGTTTCGAATAGTTTTTCAATGAATAGTTTGTAAACTGGATGCTGATAACAGACGATTCTGGGAATATTCTGAAAATTTCAGTTAAAATAAATTCATTGCTTTAAAAATTTCCGACATATTTTGACTTGCAATTTAATAATAAAAGCTTACCGTTAATATTTTAACAATGCTTCCTAAAGAATCTTCATTTATGATATTTTCTCCGCCAAAATTTTCTTTATACGTTTCCTTCACTACTGATGGAAATTTATCTTGTATAAAAAGCAACGTATGTAAAGTCTCTAAATTTTGTTCTGACCATGGCTTTATTAATTCTGTTTTGAGATAAGGCCAAATATGAGCAGAGAAAGTCTTTTTGTTGATTTGATTCAGGAAATCAATAATAAAAGAGAAGGCAACATAAGGAAGGTAACTACGTTTCTTCCCAGCAGAAATCAAGTGTTCCAAAACCTTTTGTTGCATTTCTGCTGAGCTTTTCTCAAGAATTTTTGAACGTATTAATGCTCCGCAGGTTAAAATTCGGCCTGTGAAAATTTCACCATTTTCCTGTTAAAAAAAAATTATTTTTTATGAAATTCAAATAAAAATTAGAAAAGTAATTGTGAGTCAAGTTTAAAGTATGTATAGATGTAGATTCTTACGCCTTTATGAGCGTTGCTCATTGGCTCCAGCTTTTTTTCCATAATTTCTAAAATTTTCTCTACTGGAGTTTCTGGCTTTGTAATTAAATATGCAGTTAAAGTTCCATAAAAACTTTTTCTGGCATTTACGTAGTGCGATCCAGTGCCGCCAATTAATCTTCTTAGCGCTAAATTTAATTCTTTAGCCGTGGCATCATCCTAAGAGTAAATAAATGCAGTTTTTTAAAAAGATGGCAATTTTATATTATTCACTTAACATATATAAAATGACGTTTTAGTCCAAAAAAACTTCGTTTTTTTTTACGAAAAATACATATTATTGAATTATTACTATTTATTTGCTTTTTGTCAAAATATTAGTATTCTCTTAAATAATAAATAATGTTAGTTTTAATCAATTAATAATCAAATTAAAATCTTGAACAATTAAAGTACATTTCAAATGAAAAAGATTTATACTATAAATATATACTATTATTTCGTGAAGATTTTATTTCAAATATCGTATAACCGCAAATAATGGAACTTCATAGGTTATGTTTGAAATTGTAGCATTTTTTGCTACATTTCTAAAATATTCTCCGTATTATTTATAATAAAATATGATCAACTTTCATGAATAAACTTAATCAACACAATTGAGCCTATGAACAAAATATTTACTAAATTTAAACAAAAATATCTATCACGTGGAGCCCGTTTGCATTTTCCTGCAATTCCGTCAACGCACAAACTTGACACAGCAGGTTGCCAGGTAATAAATTTCTAAGGCCAACCAAAATATTTCTTTATGATTTTTCACATTTTTTTATACCAGAAGAAAAAGTAAAACATTAAAAATAATAATTCTCACCCAACTTTTGTCTGAAAGGTATTTCACAAGTGCAATACCACCGTCAATTCTCTCTTTATCGTTTCCCTCGATGAGTTTCGGGAAACAGTCAAGAATCGTGGATTGTTGTTTCTCCATTTTTGCACGTAAAATTAAACCAAAAACTGCCGCGATTAGAAGGTAAATCCTTTTTTACTTCAATCGGTTTTGTCTCTTCTCATAATGTAGGATGAAGTAGGTACAATGCAATGTGCTCAAGTTGCTCAACATGTTTCCACGGCGGCCATCTTGACTCTTTATGGACTACGTAATTCAAACCAAAAAAAACCGGAAAGAGCCATTAGGCGGAAGAGGAAGTAAAAAGGTCACGAAATTTGAAGTGCAACAAATATCTACTTTTGGTTGAATTCTTTGCATGCAGAGGATGCTTTGGTTTTATATTATTGTAATCAGTTTGTAACGTAAATGTTAATTTCTTTATTTAGTAAATTAAATTCGAGTTAAATCAATAATAATGCTAATACAGAATAACTCGAGAATGTTCTTGAGATGATTGAGAACATTCTCGAACTTAAAATTACCGGTAAGTTACCAGTAGCTGAAAGTGCCATGAGCAAGAGGTCATTTGATATGTATAATGGATGTAAGGATATATTTGGGATATATCATTGATGTAAGAATATATCATTGGATGTAAGAATATATGCATGGTGCCTTAGCCTGCGGGTCTGTGCCGAAATAAGTAAGGGGGATATCAGGGGATATAATATATTTCGGCCATATTACCTGAGGTAACTTTCCAGGCTCTTGATTGGCTGCGATTTTTGTGTGGGCTTTTAAAATTTGTAGAGTGTAAGCAGGAAAAAGTGACAAGTATATATATATATATGTGTATTTCACTTGTTCGCATTCATTAACTCTTATATAAATATACAAGTTACAATCTTACAATTCAGCTATTAGACAAAAAATCCGAATCACATTTAAAATAGCGCGTATCAGAGGCTCAAAAAGTTACCTCAAGTAATATGGCGGCTCCATAGTCCATGCCCCCTTAGCAGCTCAGCTGGCACATCCACCAATGCCAAAGTTGGCACTTTGTGCTCCATCCATATATTCTTACATCCATGTTTGACACGCGCCGTCGCCGTCCTGGCCAGTTTTCGTGCATCCAACATGGCTGGACGAGGTGGTTGTGATGATACGAGGCAAGTATATGATGTATTTTTTCGTTTATTCAATGTCTCATTTCTTTTTGAACTTCGTGCTGTAAATAATTACATTCGGCGTGACCAAAAATACTCAAGAATAAATACAAGAACCTTGTGACGCGTGGTTTTAAGGTTAAGTTGTCTTCTCGTGTCAGATGTGTAAAGCACTTTGCTGTGGCGTAAGAACACGCGGCTTTATTTTGTCCGGTGCACTTCTATCAAAGCTTTTTTTTTCTTTTTCCAATCTTCCTGAACTTCCTCTTTCTCATCTACAGCAATCTCTTACAAAAACCTTCTGGCCGGGATTCTCAATTTTCCAAAATGCTTCACCTGGGTACTTCGAGGTCCGAGTTTCATGCACCTTGAATTTCCAGCAAATTTTATTCTCTGCCTTTATAATACTGCGCTTTTTCTAATTTTTAACTTAATTCAGACTTCTCTGTACGATTTGCAACACTTGTTTTTAGATAGTGAAAGCTTCTCACACAATGCTCCGAAATTAAATTTCTGTATGTGAAAATCCCCCAAAGTTAATGCAAAATTTTTTAGCAAGGAAGTCGATTTAATTAATTTATTCGATTAATTAGGATTCAATTCTTGAGAATTTTATGATGTACTGTAATATGCTTTGACGTACCTGCTTTTCGTAAAATTGTCTTCACCACAGGTGGGATAATCAATGAAAATTGAATATCAAATTAGAGCTTTTGTTAAGTTTAAGAAGCAGGAGAATTATTTGTATCTATAAAAATTTATTTCTGTTTACAGAGAGGGTTATACTGGGAATAGAAGTAGGAAACCTTTACCTACTGAGCCCCCTTACACTGCATATGTCGGAAATCTTCCAAGTGGAGTTGTCCAAGGAGACGTCGACAAAATCTTTCAAAATCAGGCTGTAAAAGGAATTCGGTTGGTGAAAGATCGTGAAACCGATAGGTAAAGAAAATCTGTCAATTCATTTTAGATATCACATACTTCAGCGAGTTTGAATAAACTCGCTTAGAAATTCGTAAAATTTATGTAATTTTAGTTTTAAGCACTTCAAATTAATTTAATTCAAATTTTGTTTTTTTTTTTTATAGGTTTAAGGGTTTTTGCTATGTCGAGTTTGACGAAATATCTGATCTTGAAGCAGCTTTAGAATTGAATGGATGTGTTGTTGTTGATGATAACATAATAAAAATAGATGTGGCAGATGGAAAAAGAAATGATCGAGGCGGTGGTTTCGACAGAAGAGGCGGTCGAGGTGGAAATTCCGTCCCGAGTGGCGGCGGTGGTTTTGGCAGAAGAGATGGCAGAGGCTATGGAGATGATTTTGGTAGCAAATCCATGTATTCGAGTAAGCGTTATGCCCAGCATAACGTAGATTTAGTGTCAATTTTTTCCTTTTTGTCAATTATTTATTTTCATCGTCACTTTTCAATTTTTCTTTGAATCGTATAGTAGATTTTTTTGTAGGACTTAGTAAAATATTTTTAAAAATTTTCTTTGAACAAATGTTTTATTTTAATACAAAAAATAATTTATGCAGGAGGACGATATAACGATAGAGGGCCGCAAGGAGGCAGGCAAGGAGGTAGTTTCAGTGGCGAGCCAAGAGGAAACCGTGGAAATTATGGACACTTTAATGAAGATTCAGGTAGTCGAGAATGGTCTCGTGGTGGTACTCCAGGTGGTTCTGGTCGTGATGGTGGTCGTGAAGGTGCCGGAAGTGCAAGATCATTTGGTGGAAGGCCATCTCGTGGTGTTGGTAGTGGGGGAGGAGGCGAGAGAAAGCCGTTCCAAGATGAGCCCTTCATGAAGGACCCACCTCCAGGTTTTAATTACTTTTAATTCTCTTTGTAATTTTTAATACTATTTCCAGAATTCTCTAGCGTTACAAAATCTGGAAACTGAAAATGATATTTTATTTAGACTATTAACATGTTAAAATAAATTGCAGATACCACTGGTAGAAAACGTTTGGTTCTTCAGCCACGAACTGTCGCGGCCCCCATAAACTCAGTGGCAGAATCAAGTAAATCACGTTCTATATTCGGTGGAGCAAAGCCACGAGAGGAGAAAACCAAGGCCGAGGAGATAGAACAGAAGTAAAATATGCAATGACGTTACAATATTTTAAGATCCCCTGGAAAAGTGAACAGGGAAGGTAAATCATCTTGAAAGAAAAAATCGTCAAATAAGTAACATAAGCCTCTTTCGACTTCCTGTAGACCGCAGAGAAAACTCTCCAGACACTCAAAGATTATACCCGTAAATTTCCAATAATTTTGATCAAATTTGTGGAGGGAATTTCTCGAAATTAATGTATACATAACGAGAAAATAGATCTATGTGGTACATAATAAGAAAACATACAGCATAGGGTCAGTGAATGGAAATTTTCTGATTCGTTGATTCTTCAAGTACAACATCCCATATACCATTTTCATTATATTCAAATTTAACGAGAATACAGAAAGTATTTGCATACATGTGCATGTATGTTTGAATACAATCATTGCTACACATGTAAAATGTGAATATTAAAATGCTACGTTTTTCGTACGTTTTGCTATTCACAAAGATTCGAATTAAGTTCGTGTCTGTTTGTAATAACGTCAAGAGTACATGTACAAATTATAAAGAAGTGTAAACTAGCATTGCACGGTACGCAAGGTAGAATTTCCAAAGCATTTTGCGTTTCTTTGCAAAAAAAAAATAGAAAAAAGTTAAGGTACTCGACCGTGATGATCATATAAGAGAGTACAAAAAAAATCGAAATGAACCTTATTCCTCCTCTGTTATAGTTCTTTTTTATGTTTGTTTCGTATTGCTAATGTATTGTGCAGAATGTTAACAAACTGATCACGCTTAAACAATTGTTGCTGGCCGAAAGCTCCGAAACAATAATTGTTTAGAGCATTGCTTGAGTGTTTATCATAAGCAAACAGATTATGAACAGTCGCACGAGTGAGAAATTAAGATGAGCCAATGTCGGACGCAATTTTCATGGCTGGACATTCAAACTTCGTATCAATCAGTTTTATTGTTAGGAAGTTCGACAATATGGACAAAAATGACGTGCAAATGATTGCAATTAAGTGAAATCAATGATTTAATCACGTTATGTGAGACTAAGCTTTGTATATGATACTATTTCGTAAATAAAGTAGTTTGCCTCGTAACCGTGTAATGTGTCATGAGGGAAAACTCATCATATTTATGTAATTTGTATTGTGAATAATACCGCTGTAATGTCACTTATGTATTTTGTAAGCTACCCTCCAATATATTAATCAATTACTCTTGACGCTTATTAAATCTTTTTAACTCTATATTTATATACGTATTATTACAGCACTTCCAAATTTGATTTATATTTATATATCATGCTTGATATAATTACTTTATTAAAGAATTAAAATAAATATACAAATTTCATAAAAGATTCTTTACATTATCGTATTTAACACAATAATTAATTTCATGGTATTTACATACAGGAAATATTAGAGTTTAGTTTTCCTAAATTTTCTTTAAATGTTAAATAAACGAAGCTAATATAGATTATATATGTATATAATTTAGTTTTCAGTAAAAATTAGTCCTTTGTTAGAATTCTGGATCTTAAAAGTTCTGAAATATTTTAAATTATAATATTATTTAAATTTTGGATAACAAATTTATTATTATTTAAAAAAATTCAAATTGCGTTTACCTCTTGTGGGTAAAGAGGTTTCGAAAATAAAAATGTGCTTAAAAAAAAGAATTTATAACAATAAAATGTTTAAAATATCCTAATAATTGAAACTGGATTTTAAAAATATTCTTAAGAGTATTTAAAGAACAATTGAAAGTACTTCGTTTAATTTCAAAAAGAAGAATTTACAACTTTTGACAATTGAGTTGCCACGCCTAGATTTCCCCTTTCAGGGGTTTTCTCCCACTTTTGACACACGTTTCCTGTACAGTCGAAGTCGATACAGTATTTTTCCTATGCATTTCCTTCGGATCATCTCCTGATTGGCTTATATTTTAATTCATAGCCAATTAAAGTTTTGTTCTAACGGTATCACAAAACAGGCACATGCAGATATTTGGTGCTAAAATAACCTATTTTGTCGTTTCCGTCCTGTCAGTTTTGGAATTTGGCGTCTGGTGTGGAGTGCCAGGTCATATTAACGTTGACGGCAAACTTACATAGTTTGTAGAATTTCTTTGTTTAGAAATTAATCTTTCAGTTTTTTTACCCCTTAGTACGAGAATTTCTATAAACAATGTCGAGTGAAAGTGTAAAGACGGTAAGTCGGTAAAAAATGTTCTTAGTCGGCTTTTTCGCAATTCTAAATTTGATATGTCAAATCTGTATATGTAATTGTGACACATATTTTTTCAAGTATTTGCAAAAAATTACATATTATGGGGAAAAATTTGGCTGAATTCGTTAAAATTTAGAGATGACAATTAGATTGCAGTTTTAATAATTTTCCCCTAATATAATTTTTCAATTTTTTTCTCACAAATTTTTTTTACTCCAAAATATTTTTAATTTGATTTTATGTTTCTGGAAATAGTTTGATTTAATTTTGAGATATATATTTTCCATTTTCGATTTTTGGAACTTTTATGAAACTTTATAACCTTTAAAAATCAGTTTAATCCTTTTTTAATTGCCTTGTCACAAATTATTATAATACCGTTTCAATATTCATGAATATTGATAACAATAATAAGAATTATTACATATTGGGTGTTAACAGTTTGCGAGCCTTGAAACTCCAGGGTACGTGGGTTTTGCCAATTTACCAAATCAGGTGCATCGAAAATCTGTAAAGAAAGGATTTGAATTTACACTAATGGTAGTTGGAGAATCTGGCCTTGGAAAGTCAACTTTAGTTAACAGTTTATTTCTCACCGATCTTTACCCTGAAAGAATAATTCCTGATGCCGTCGGTGAGCATCTTTTGTTATTCAATAAATTTTTGCTGAATTATATAAAATAGCTATTCTAAAATCTATTTAAATTTCCAGAAAAGACCAATCAAACTGTAAAACTAGATGCTTCGACCGTCGAAATTGAAGAAAGAGGCGTGAAACTTCGTCTGACTGTTGTTGATACTCCTGGCTATGGAGATGCTATCGACAACACAGACAGCTTTCGAGCGATTATTCAATACATTGATGATCAATTTGAAAGATTTCTTCGAGATGAAAGTGGTCTGAATAGGAGAAACATTGTCGATAACAGAATACACTGTTGCTTCTATTTTATCTCTCCTTTTGGCCACGGGTATGTACTTATAGAATGTGGAAAATATCTTGCACATATATGAAATATTAATCTAATTAAAGGATGTTTTTTTTTGTCATTAGATTGAAGCCATTGGATATTGAATTTATGAAACAGTTACACAACAAAGTAAACATTGTGCCCGTAATAGCAAAAGCCGACGTACTTACAAAGAAAGAAGTCTTGCGTTTGAAAAAACGCGTAATGGAAGAAATCGAGGGCAGTGGCATAAAGATCTATCCGCTGCCTGATTGCGACAGTGATGAGGATGAGGATTATAAAGAACAGGTCAGACAGTTAAAAGAAGCTGTGCCTTTTGCTGTTTGTGGTGCAAATACGCTTTTGGAAGTTAAAGGCAAAAAAGTTCGAGGTCGATTGTATCCGTGGGGAGTTGTTGAAGTGGAAAATCCGGATCATTGCGATTTCATTAAACTTAGAACTATGCTTATGTGAGTGTATCAACAAAATTACTTTTATATTTGGATAGCAAATTATATGTATTAGTTTAATGTAGAGTCTAAGGTTTATTTAGAGATTTATCAAAATAGAATATCTTTTTTAGCACACACATGCAGGATCTACAAGAGGTGACTCAGGAAGTCCACTACGAGAATTATCGCAGTGAAAGATTAGCAAAAGGCGCTCCTGTTCCTCCACGAAGACAGGCGTAAGTTTTTAAGTTATAACTATATATTTAGATAAGAATCCAGAAGTAAACGCAAGCTTTAGTCCAGAGTTCTGTGGTAAAGATTTCAGTCTAGCATTCTTTTTCAAGGTTAACACCAAACTATTTCAAATTAATTTCTCAAATTAATTTCAGTATTGTCGAGAATGAGAAGTCAGGCGCTGGCTCTGAGAAAGATCGAATCTTGCAAGAAAAGGAAGCAGAATTACGAAGAATGCAGGAAATGCTTGCAGCTATGCAAGCACAGATGCAACAACAGCAACCTTAATTTTTATTTTAAAACTTGTCTCCACCTTACCAGGTGCCGATAACCGACCTCTGCATGCATCTACTTTGAGGAGAGTTTGATAATTTCAGCTGCGCTGTCTCAGGTGTCATTCCAATATCGAGAAATCTCGGTCATGGAAATTTAGATTCATTCAGAGAAGTCGGTGATATTTTTGTACCTCAGTACTTGTTAAAATGAAACTCATAACCTCAGCAACAAACATGACAAGCGATGATTGAAACGACTTCTAAGTAGCTATCGAAAGTCCGCATCAAAATGAGAAAAGTGCCTTGCAATTTATACTCTTCATAAATAGCGTCGTTTCAGTCTCGTGCCCCTACGTCAAAGGATTTCACCATTCGATAGAGTACTTTTTATTTTTAAAGGGGAAGCAAGATTTTGTATCGACATTCACACCGTTCTGTATCAATTCAAAAGCAATTTTAAGTCGGAAGTAGGCGAAACGAGACAGAATTTAATATGTTTTAAGACTG
Source organism: Synergus coniferae (assembly GCA_032164275.1). Lineage (NCBI taxonomy): Eukaryota > Metazoa > Arthropoda > Insecta > Hymenoptera > Cynipidae > Synergus > Synergus coniferae. The sequence goes on from JAUEJJ010000045.1 coordinate 7,414,209, forward strand.
CAAATAGTAAGACCTGTGAAATCTATTGTGCAAGCATAATTTCTATTGATGAAACACGTAGCATTTGTACATAAAAAGTATTACATTTTCAATTCAATATCCAAAAAAATATTAGATTTCCCAGGTCTGAAATAAAAAGAAAAATTCCAAATGCCCAAAATCTTCCAATTACTTCCAATCGAGTAATTTTATAAGTTTCATAATTAATGTTAAGAATAAAGACTATTTTACAAATTGCGTTTTAATACTAATACACGAGAGTATACGTCTTATATTTTTGAAAGTCTGTCTTTTTTATTGTACGCACTTTATATTTTTCCACAAAATAACCATAATTTAGTAAAGTTTGCTACGATTTTATAACAGTTTTTATATATACATCTTAGAATTAGTCGATTCAATTATGATGCCAAGACCAGCTGCATTTCTTTATTTTCGTACTATGTGATAGGAAAGGTCGATGAATCCAAAGACTATAGAAGTTATCGAGCATGATATAATTTTTCTTTCTTCAGAATGTACTTATTTGTGGTAATTTTTAACAAGTACGACTGATGATACCGTAAGCTTGAAAGATTTAAACTTTTTCTGTGAGCCTATACTGTAAAAGTTACATGGTGTTTTTGGAATGCCACGTAATTCATAAATCCTACAGTGTATGAACAGTTCACTATGAGTGCATATAATAGTCTATCGCAGTAGAAAATGCGGCGAAACCCGCAGCTCCGACCAAACCAGCTTTCACACCCGCTAAAAAAGATTAAAAAATTAGCGTCCGCGACAATCGGTGTAACATATCCAAAAATAATTTTTTAAGTGCCGCTCTTAATGTGCCCTTTTATTAATTAAAGGAAATTATCGGTATTTGTATACTAAAGTTTTTGTACAAGAAAACAAAATCATCTATTTATAAGTAAAATTGTAAGAGTTTTGATTAAAATTTTGTACATTAGAAAATAAAATGTTTCATACGTAAAACTAAAAATTCTGTATCCAGTATTAAAAATGAAGCATCTCTTACGCTTAGTCTTTTAGATTTAATTTGAATTTGAAAAGGAACTAATACGGCACTTAAAAAGTATTTGTCCTCTCGTCCAAAATACCTCTTAATCCTATCAGGCCCCCGGTTACTCCACCGGCGTAAGTGCCATTTTTCCAGTCTGACTTGCCTCGATACTGAAATTTCGTATTAACTATTACTATAAGTTTTAATTTTTTATCTAAGAAATCCGCGAGCGGAAGTATTATAACTTTCTACACATCAAGTGTTGTGCAATGTGAAATCAATATTATTATTTACAGTGAATAAATACATATTTTAAAAAAATAGACTTACCGATTCAATGGTGCATTCAACCGCCGAAAAAACACCACCCACTACAGCGAAATTTTTCGCATACCCAACAGTCGTCGTTTTCATTTCGCGAAAAATTTCACGTACTGTCTGTTGTTTTTCAACTGCTGCCACGTTTGGATTTACACTGGATGAAAATAAACCAATTGCAGCTCCCAATCCAAATCCTGAAATTTAAATTTAAACGTATAGAACTGAGCAAATGAAAAGTATATTTTTCTAAAATAAATCCATAATTGTCATTTAAAATTAACATTGTATTAATATAGATAAATTACCAATAACACAGCTCATAAAGCTTTTAAAAGCGCAGCTTTCCATCACCATTTCTACTCTTTTTTCATCAATCGATTTGATGTAAACTTGTCCAAGAATTCGTGGAATTACTATATTTTCGCGAAATCGTTGTTGATTTCCAATAAGGTACATCATAATCTGATCCCATTCTGAAATCGGTGGCTTTTCACTCGGAGGAGCCTTAATAGGGGGTTGAGGAAGTAGCATCTTTCAAATAATAGACGCTTATTTTTTCTTATCTATTTGAATTCCTTTCTCAAAAATTGATACAGACCTTTTACTTAGCATAACTTTTCTGAAATATTAGAAAAATATCAATTGTTGTATCGGAATTTTAAAAACCAGTGAGCAAGAAAACAAATTTAACAATAACAATAATAAAAATAATTTTCTTTATATGTACCAAACAATAGTAATTTTATCAGTGATGAAAACAATTATTCTTGTTTAATAATTCTATCAAAATTAAAATAAGAAACATTTTATAAAATCACAAGGGCTGAATCTAACCTCAATCTAAAACTCTGATTTAATTTTCTTATATTGACTTAAGAATCATACGTCCTTTTATATGAATTGAGAAAAAAACTTACCCGAACTAATAAGTGATTATTTAAAACGAAATATTGCATTTTTAAACTCTAAAATCTTGAAATTGCTTCCACTTGCTCCGAAACACGTTTATAAAGATCAAAAATATCAGCTGAGCTAAGAATGAGCTGAGACTGTTGGCAGCACTGGAAAGAAATACAATCTGTGATGGTTGTCTTGTCTGCTTGTCGTCTGCTATTTGACATTTTTGACAAGCATGTTAGGTGTCAAATTTTTCCAAAATTTGTTGACACATGTTAAAAAAATGTAAATTTGCTCAAATAAGTGATTTTTCGGTACTTATAAATATAAATTCAAGCATCTATAATTATTTTTTCAATTAAGCAAGTTGGAAAATTTTCTCACCGGAAATAAGCTCTTTTGCCGCTTTTGTCGCCTATTACCGCCTTTTTAAACTTTGAGGTTAGTTTTTAAGGCACTTTAAAAGTCCAGAGGTGCGTAGTTGTGAAGTAAACTTTTAAAGTATGTTTTATAGTAAATGTAAATAAAATGGATTTAAATGATCAACCAAACGAGTTAGAAGACGAAAATTATGAAGGTAAGATAATTATTACTATTTAAGTTATTATAGAACAGAGAATAGCAAGAGTATCAACCACTTACCACAGTATCGTCACGTGTCAAGTAGCTACATCTTGTTTTTGTTAAAGTTTTCTCAATATATTTAAATGATATATTTATAATATTCAGAATAATTGCTATGTATACCATGATATTAGCCACATAATTAGATTTATTATAAAAAAGAATGTATAATAACAACAACCTAATTATCAGATGAAAAAGAAGAAATTGCTTCACTCTTGCACACCGTACCAGCTCTAAAAGATTTGTTTCATTTGCATTATAAAGTTGGAGAAGGCAGTTTTAGTTCTGTATTTTTAGCAACTCTAAAATCTTCCAATGGTTCAAAAAAATTTGCCATTAAACATTTAATACCGACGTGCCACCCGTTAAGGATTCAACGCGAATTAAACTGTTTAAAACAGATTGGGTAAATATATTAAATAAATATATTTATTAAATGAAAATATAAATTTGGTATGGAATGTAATTACCTGAATTAATATTTATGATCACTAAATAATTGTGCTTGATTTTCAGTGGCAAAGACAATGTAGCTGGCTTAGAATTGTGCCTGAGAAATTCAGGATCTGTTGTTTTTGTGATGCCATTTATGAGACATGATAAATTTCCTGTAAGTAATTTTGTTGATAGATGAAGCATTTTTAAATATACATATTTCTATATGGAACCTTTGTCAAGTCGACAATATTTTTTTTGTCATGTAATTTTTTAACATTTTTAATTTAGGAATATGTACAAGATATGACTGTATCAGAAACAAAAGAATACATGAGGGCATTATTAACAGCTTTACGAAGAGTACATCAGTTCAATATTATACACAGAGATATTAAACCGAGTAATTTTTTATATGACCGGAGTAATAGAAGGTAAATTATTTCAATTTATTAATATTACAGAGTACGTAAATTAATATTCGTTGCAAAATAAATTCAAATTATAATCATAAATATATAATTATATAATAGGTATCTATTAGTCGATTTTGGATTAGCCGAAAAGTATAAGAAGGATGCTAGTAAAGGTAGTATTGTAAAACCACTAATTCCAGTTTCTGACTCTGCTAAAAGAAAACGAGAAATTGAGGTAAAAGTCTATTACTTTATACTGAAATAAAAAAAAAACACTGAAAATTGATAAATTCACTTTAAGTATGTAAATAAATCGATACAATGGTTTTTCTTAATTTCCAGAATAATAAAGTTTCTCTGAACTCTCTCAAGAAATCTGAGGAGAAATGTTACTGTTTCGGGAAATCTAGAATTTGCTCGCTTTGTTTAGTAAGACCAGCACAAACAGCACCTCGAGCTGGAACTCCAGGTTTTAGAGCACCAGAAGTTTTACTTAAACATCCTGCCCAAACACCAGGTAAATAAAAAAACTCTTTTTTATATAAGATTCAATTTATTGTTTGATTTTCCAGAAATCTTGCATAAAATTTGTGTAAATTTCAGCCATTGACATTTGGGCAAGTGGAGTAATTATGCTCTCAATTCTCAGTGGATCGCAACCTTTTTTTCGTTCTCCAGATGATTGTACCGCTTTAGCTGAAATTATTTCTTTATTTGGATCCGATAAAATGCACCAATGTGCTCGTAAAATCGGTATTTATTTTTGTTACTACTTCGTTTAAAAATTAGCTCATGTTATGTTTTTTTTTACATTTTTTATTTGTTTATTTTTTACTTTTATTTATTTTTCAATTCTATTCTTCGCATTAGGTAAGAAAATCACAATTCCTGAAGATATTCCACCAGTTGACATTATCAATCTTTGTAAAAAGTTAAGAAGAAGGGGCAAAAATTTGCAGAACCTAAATTTAACATCTGAAGAGGTATTTTTGATTTTTTTTTCATTAGATTTTATTTTAGTACTTCCTTTTTAGTTAATAAGCAGGTATATTATTTTATTTATTTTAATATATATTTTTGTGAATGTTTTTAAAGGACAATTCAGACAGAAAGTTTCCTCCAGAAGCGTTTAATTTATTATCAAAACTGATGGAAGTGGATCACAAGCTGCGAATAACTGCCGCTCAAGCACTGAATCATCCGTTTTTAAAATTATAATATTCAATTTTGGACTAGACCAAATGAATAATTAAATAATATTTATAGGGAATATAATAATTAATTATTTGACACATTCTAATCACAGCTTCAGTGCACAAAATATTATAATACATAATGCATTATATTCTTTTATAATAGCTTTTTAAATACTTTATATATGCACCTCACTTGTAAAATAATTCGAGTACAGTATTTAAGGAATACAAATCATCTCATTCATCTATTTGATTCTTAATTTATGTAAAAAAAATTGCATTTATCACTGCATCACGTGCAAAACTACATCACGTGCAAAATGTCTTATTAGTTCCCATAAGGTCATTCAAATGACCATGAATTCCCGTGATTCTACCGTATTGCGCATTGCAAGATATATATAAAAACGACCATCCTCATTCAAGAACTTAAGTCAATCTAGATCCAAATCTGAGACAAGAAACATCCCAAGTTAAGTAACTGACTGTGAAAACGACCTACAATGTAAGTTGAAATAATTATAATGTACATTTTTTTAGGAATTACAAGATATTTGAAGATTCCTTAAAATTT
>JAUEJJ010000045.1:7431616-7453201 GCA_032164275.1 Synergus coniferae
CAAAATTATTATAAACTTACAGTTCATAATAGATTAATAAATAATAAATAGTAGGACCGATTTGGGCCCTAGTACAATTTCTACCCGGACGGTTATAGATTCAACTATTTACACAATGTATCCAATATCACTTGAATTAAAATTGCTTGAAATTAAACTCACCGAGAGGTCCCTTTCCAAATTAAAATTAACAATTTCCAGTTCCAGCCAACATTACTTCTACAAATTTCTTTCGGCACAAATTTCACGCACTCGACTTATAGATGCACATAATTTTGGTCAGTCACTTTTCTACGTCTAATCCCCTAACGGTATATCTTCACAGTACCATACAATACAAATTATCGCTAAAATTCTCATCATCATCCATCAATTTTTTTGTCAAAACGCAACTGAACGGATTCTATTTTCATCAATTGCAAAGAATTGGTCCAGAAGGTATATGAATTTAGTTAATTGCATCTGAGGAAAAAATAGTTCCTAGTTCAAGGTAGTCCCACGATCGTCTAAAGATTAGTTCAATTAATAGGGATATCAGTGAAACAATTAACCCAAACATTAAAAAGAAGCTCAGCTTTGATTCTTCTATTTTTGAATTATTTCCTGTTCCATTGAGTTCAAGCCTGAAAGGTGAATTCTCTGGAGAGTGGATACGAGTGAATACTAGTCGACCCTGATGGAGATCATGGAGATCATGGAGATCCTTCTCGGTGGTCCGCTGCAGGTTTCTCTCCGCGATTGAGCTCGACTCGCGCTCTTGCTGTTTCAACTCTTTTATTAGCACGTACGTAATCCGACCAGCAAGCCTCGAAATGATCGCAATTCGCACGACGTGTGTGTTCGGCTTAAACCCATTTTTTCATCCAACGATGGAAGATGCAAGCTCGCATTTCACAAGAATCGTGATTATAATTTTAATTAGGTACACTTTTAAGAAATCTCAATGAGAATCTAAGGAAATTTTGTCAAAATTATTCTTTCTTCTTTAAAAGTATTAAATTGTCTTGAAATTTTATGAAACTCTTGAAAACCTCAAAGTCCCCTTAAATCCCTTGAAATCTTTTTAAATTTTTTCGAAATCTCTTGAAATTCCTAAAATTTGTCGAAATTACACAAATTGAATTTTCAAATTTTGGAAAAGGTGCTTCAAACTTCGCATTGTACGACGATCACCTTTGACTCTCTATCCTGATGTTGAAAACGAATAAGAGAATTTACCTCTTTATATAGGACACAAAATTGCAACGGCACATTCAGTCAGTATAATTCAGAATCACTAATGGACCAGTTGAAGTAGTTTTCAATTTTAAAGTAGTGATTTGCGACCGTAGAGTTGAGCGAAGAAGCGAATTGATACACCCTGGGGGAATCGGATTAGTCACGTGGCACAACGGACACAACGGGCACAACGGTACGTGGGTTAAGTGTTCTTAGTTCTTACCTAAGAAGACAATCTCAAATCCTAATCTAGCATTCTGTCACGCGTGGGAGAAAACTTGTTCACGTCAACTACCATACCCGATGAAATTGGGCTATTATAAATGTCTCTCATATGCAAATTTTTATCTTGAAAAGCTACAGTGATGACTTTTGCATATACTGAAAAAAAACTCATCCGTCGTCCCACAGGTAGATAATTGGGCTCTGGTATGAAACGAGAAACTAAATTCAGACTAATTGATGCATCATCAGTCGATCTGAATCAGGCTACGGATATGAATAACATTTTAATGGCATTTAAACAAGATTTCAAGATCTCAAAGATCTCAAAAGATTTCAAGATGTCTTAAAGGATTTCAAGAGATTTAAAGTGATTTCTTTTATGAATTTCAAATTATCAAGAGTTGACGAATCATGAAATCATCAGGTGAAATCTTCTGATTTCATTGCAATATCCTGAAATATCTTGCAGTTAGAAGTAGGTATACAATTGATCGGCTGAGTTGTAAACCCCTCGCTCTTCACTATTGCGGGGACAATATAAAATCAGAAAGGATTACTGATCACTCAAAGGCGTCTGAAGAATAACAGTGAATGAAACTTCAGAAAGTGTTGCCTACTACTTGTAATAACTCAAAACCTTCGAGAATTTCAGGTCCCTTTTCTCCTGTCATTAAGATCACATGACGCCAATCAAAATCTCGCTAACCTCGATTCAGTGAACCTTAAGGAACAAAGATCCCAAAGAGGAATCCCTTTGACTAAAGTCTATAAAGTATAATACAAAGGGAGAAGAGGGAACTCTTCTGCAGGTCGTGGTTCGGCGACATCGGTTGCGTCAACTTTCTTATAATATCGCGGTCCCTATCTCTGAAGTAATCGGATCTCTTTCCAGGCTGTCGCGTCGACTCTCACTAGTCCACACTCTAGGTGTACTTTAATATTTAATCTGTGATGTGATCTACTGCTGAAGATAATTCGAATATTAATTAGGTAGTCCTGCTGTGTCCCAGTCTCTCGTGGCTCGTGTAATCACTGCTTTGATAAAATAGCTTCTTTCCGGATGTCTCTCGTCACGTAACAACGGGGGGCATCGGGAGCAGCCATGGACCATTTATGCTAAAAGATATAATCCAACTTTTTTGTAAGGAGAAAAAAATAAACAAGAAAAATGTCAAAATCACGAATTCTCGAAAATTGGTTCTGTATAAATTTTTGAATGAAAAATCAAAAATCAAAAATCAAAAACTCTGCAGTTATAAAACTAACACAGGATTTTGGAATATTTATAACGGTAAAGAGAAGCATTCTAAAAATAGATGTCTGATGCCGGAAGTAGTTAATGAAAATATTAACGTATTTGAAAATGCCATATTGAGTTAATTACAGGTTTCTGAAAAGTGCTGTTAATTAGTTTCAGAGGTATTTCATTATTACATTAATATGATAGTTAAAAGTTAAAGTCACACCCAGAGCTTCACTGGGTATGACTGGAAGTGACTGAAAGTGACAAGATGCAAGGGGAGATTGGTTCATTACGTTAGCACATCGCATAAAATTAAACTTTTATTCACGTTAAACCGTGTTTTAGTACGAAATAAGGTACCGCTCTTCCCCATGGGGAACTTTATTAAGTTTGGAAAAATCGAGCTTGTTCTACCGGTTTGCTTGTCCTATCTACATAAGATTACATACTTGAAGTATGTAATGTAATTTACGTCACTTTTCAAGTAATTTAGTATAATATTTGCTGGTATGTGTCTCTTTATATACTAATTTGCAGTACGGCAAGCAACATCCATACGAGCACACTTATTAACTTATTAACTTGTAATATGCATTAGATACATTTAATCTGACACCCGATGTCCGCTTTCCACATCAAAAATAAAATCAACAATTCTCGGATTTTCTTAAATTCCCGTACAATAGACACAAATTGGAATTGCTAGGGTAATTGACATTAGATATGAAATAGGAATCTGTACTCGTATGGGATTGAATGAAACGAGTGTTTGGATAATTAATTTGAGTGACCCTAGCATTCAGATGCCGAGGTGGCGTTGCGGTTTTCGCCCGTAGACGTCGATCGTGTCATGCCGCGGGTGATTTTAAATCAGAAAGTTAATTAGACGCGTTTCACTGTCTTTTATGTCGCACGTCTGTCTGCACGATCTCTAAATTGTGCTTCGGGGCTTCGCAAGTCGCGCCGACGATAATCGCCATTACCATGCGAACTAATTAAACTCCAATCAATGCTGTATTGTTGACAATGACACTTATTACTGCGTCAAAAATTACGTCAAGAATAAATTTCAAAGAATTACAATCAAGAACACTAAGAACTGGGTCAATTTCAAAGAGTCACCTACAGACTTTATTTCCTAGTTTGGTAATAAAAGCGAAGAAAACTCCTCAAGACAAGATTTAATACTCAGTAATAGTTTCCAACTAATTGAATAATATCAATATAACTTTATCATCATTAAAAAATTGTTCGCTGAAGTATAAATTATATGGGGTTTAGAGTCTTGCGGTATTCTCAGGCTTACAACTTCCTTCATTTTATTACAGCAACCACTTTATTTTCAAAGGTATCGAATAGCCACTTTAAAGGAGCAAAGATCCGTGTGATTGGCCTATCCCTGCCAATAATTCGAGATCTTTTTCTGTCGTAAGCTAATTACAGGTGAAAGAGAAATAATGACTGATTGTTTCTGTAATGTGACTATTCCTTCTTCTTTTTTCTTCTTTACTCAATGTAGTTTCCAAATCAAGAGACCTTTCGGCATAACTGCCGAATTAATCTACTAGCAATTAGCGATTTATTCCAGCCGCGATCAGGCACAAAAAACACGTTTCTAACTTGATTTAAGACTCATCTGAAATCATTTGCAAAATAATGTTGAAGACGGTGGTCGTTCCGAGTCGGCAAAGTGCGAAAGAACCGAAAGAGTCAAAGAGAGTGAATAGTAGATTCTCCGAGCTGGTAACTCGGTAGGGGACTTGAATAATTGGGCAATGGGCATCCTTTCGAGCCTAACCCGTAAGCACCGCTTCAGGCTTTGAGCCCTGTGCGCTGCACTCAGAATGTTAATTCGACATGATTGGAGGGATAGTATTCGCCCTGCCAATGAGCTCAAGCCCTTTGGTCAACTCTGATCCACATTATCTTGCAGCTGTAGTTCTGCGAAGTATATTTTTTGGTAGTCGAAAATCAGCGGTAAGCTGGACAAAGGCAAACATGTTCTCGAAATAACTAGCGGAAGAAAAAGAATTTAAGCGAAGTTCTAAAAAAAATCGCATTGAGAAATATTCTTATATTAAAAAGATTCAATCTTTCAGATAGCCTTTTGCTTTAAAAATTATCGAGTTCGCTTTAAAATTTTCTCGCATTCAATTGCATTTAAAAGTATTCATAGAAATGCGAATTTAATCCTTACATTAAAATAAAGGGTTCTAATAAATTATTGTATCAATATAATGATTAGCATTCTCACCTCTGCCACCGGCACTTTTAAGTCTGAAACAGAAAAATAAAAAACCGTTAGATGTGGAATATTATCTACTCCATTTAGTATATATCTTTAAATCTTGTTAATTGCAAAAGAAATCTTTTAAAATCATTTGAAATTCTGCGAATTCATCTTTTGATATTGAATTGTTTAGAATTCTTGTAAATTCTTTTGCATTTCCTTTAAATTCATACTAATTTTAAGTTTATTAACTTTTGTTGGTTTGGGTGTTTCAATTTTTTGTCGCCTATTTTTCTCACTTATTCTAATAAATTTTAATAAACAAAAATCATTTTTTGTTAAAGAAATAGGTACTGTGATGACTTCATTGAATCTAACTATTTGATTTCATATGAAATTATTCACATTTTTAAACGTGTGACCCTCACAAATTTTAATTTGTTAGAGCAGAGTGAGCACTGATCGAAAAGATCACTCTGTATTCTTTCCTGGCTGGAACTATTGTATTCCCCTTTTAAAACGTAGATTAGTCATTTGGATACGTGAATCGTACAAAGCATGTTCTATTAAAAATATTCAAAATATCCTGAGGCTCTATAAAATGAACGGGACATTTCTCGCCCATCAAAGTGATTTGATTTTGACTTGGCCTAGTTAAAAAAATTCTCTTTGTCTCCCTTTTCTTTCATAAGGGTCGGTAAGACGATTGATTGCTTGCAGATTGAAGTTCCAAGCGACCTCAGTAAGATAACGGTGGGAATTTAAGAGGATTGGCTGGATATCTTCACGTGGTAGATCCGCTTAAAATATCGGCCGGTTAGTTTCGATTTCAGAACACTTGGAGGGCTGATGACTGCTCGATACCAAAGAGGTTTTGTCAGTTCCGATTTGTCCTCTCGCCATGCCAAAAATCTTTTTTTTTTTTTGTGACTCCACAGATAGAAGATGATCGAGCGATCGTGAATAATATTATTAAAGTGAGCTAAAGTGAGCTAAAGCGAGCTAAATAGCTACCCTCTTACACGTCATGCCGAGACCTAAACGTTAGAACCCGAAAGAGACCGCAATCGTACATGTCTGACGTCCGGCCGAACGTCTGAATGATTACATATCTCAAAAATGTTATCTTTTATCTACACATGCCAGGCCATTCCTTACGGTTTTGCAATGATAAGTTGATTTGACTCTCTGATTGATAGCGTGTCGGCCGTCGGGCCATCATCTGACAACAATAGGTTTTACATCTTGGTTCTTACACTTCGACACGATTGCCTAAGAGCTAGGATTCATTTAGGCGTGAAATTGACATTCTTCTAAAGCAGAAATGAGGACAAATTGATATTTGGGAATGTAGTAGAGTCGAGTGTTTCAATATGCTCACTTTTAATCTAAATAGAGAAAAAAAATAAAAGAGTGACAAGTCACATATTTTAGTTACATAAAATAATAATCGTCAACATTAAAATCAACATCAACAAAAACAAAAACAACGTTATCAGACACGATTAATGATTTTACGGCTTATAGAAATTATAAGTAAAAAAATTACAGAAATGTTGAATTAGCGAGCAAAAAAGCAGTAGTTTACATGAAATATTAAAATTTTATAATAAATTAATTTGTATGAAAAACTCGTTTTTCGTCTGAAAAATTAGGAGAGAATTTCAAACTTCCATTTACGCGGTCAATAATCAATTCCGTGTGTATGTTTATTCAACTTAATGAATGTATCAAACTTGATTTTTTTCCCTTGTATTCTTCATTAGCTCACAGGAATTATTCCTGCAATCAAATTGAAATTCTTGCAGAAGATGTTAGACGTCAGATAACTTAACGGTGAAGATTCGAAATAAAAGAAAGTTTACACGCTGTAAATGTTACGAATCTATGCATAGATGCATGAAATGATCATTAATGAAGATATCTAGCTTTCTTTATTAATTGAGAAGAAGATAAATAAATGGATTTTATTAATAGCTTCATCTTTATCAGGAAACCTGATACTTTAGAAGAGTGACAAAAATTCTTCAGATGTAATCGAAAGTGAAGAAACTTCTTTGCAAGATTGTCTCAGAGTTATGTAACCATTTTTAGAATTTTGTTATTTTTCAATTTCGTGAATGCATATGCATATTTAATGCATATTTCGAAATATTTAATTTATAGTATAAAAAAAAGTATTTAAAAATCAGATAGAAACGAATCGCGCGCGTTGCGTACGTGTAATTATGCTAGTCTAGTTTAATTTTGCTTTTTCTAACTGAACGCGCATAAAACGAGTCCTTCTTTTTATGAGATTTGCCAGTCAACTAACTCCATTGTTCGAATCTTAAAAGTCGATTCGATTCACGATTTCTTCTCTTCGAGAGAATCTACTGTGAGTAGTGTATCTCTAAAGTCTCAATCCCTGTCACGGGTGATCGTGGAATTTTCAACTTCTTTCTAACTTCCGTCTTCTCTTCTTTCTTGTAACAATCGAAGTGGTCAAGGGCATTCTTGCATATTTTATATTTTGCATGATCTTTTTGTAAATATTTTGGTAAAAATCATACATCTTACATGAAATATATTAAATTCCGTGTCTGTGAGCCGCTATTATTAAATTATGGCGCGCAGCATCTTCTTAATTACCCATGATGCGCGCATAACTGTCACGATGCGTTGAAGAGAGTCGTAAACTCAAGAAACGAATTTCCCATTACATGCGGATGATCGTACTTCAAGCTGTGAGCTATACTCGCAAATGACCGACTACGAAGAGAAGAGCAAGACTTTATTGTGCTCCGAAGAGATTTCATTCTTTTTAGCTTAAAATGGTTATTTGCATGGCGAGAAGATTGCAGGAAGTTCATAACATTGTGAAGTTACTGTCTGATTTTAGTCATATTGTATTAGAGTGAAAACTCACAATGCAAATTATCTCCTGTAGGGCTAAAAATATAAGAACCAAATACAAAGCCAAAAATCCAAGTTTAGATTATATACACGTTGACTGTTCTATGCACTGTGCATGAAAACTTGTTTATTGTGTATAATCGTCAGAAGAAGTAGAGCTGTAAGAAGTTAATAGAAATCTATTAAAGTGTTAACCAATATCAGTGTTGATACAAATGTTGAGGCTGTCAATGTCCTTTTACAATGTTCCACTTCGTCTAAAGAAATCTGCTGAAGAAGCTGGATGGACTTCTTCAGTGACTAATGCGAATACAAGTAACTGAATATCGCAATACCAACCTCCGGCAGTGAAGAAGCGTGACCATGACGACAGCGCCGATACCCGCTGACACCAGAGATACGATCACCAAGGTCAGGACCCATCCGAGTTCGCCAGGTGCTTCTGCAAAAAGGAAAACATACCGATTGAATGAGGAATCACGCCGGAGATGTTCTAATTCTTCTCGTTTCTCTTTTGTGCACTACCTTCTTGTGCCTCGTTTACATGGAAAGTTAAGTAAGCTCACACGCTGCCTTGCTACCAATTCCGTCTCTCAGATTCGCGATTCCGAGCTAATAATACATTAGCTCGGATACAATAATACAGGTTCAGTTGCAGAGTTAGTGAAATTAATCTCGTAATAAAATTCATATTTTAGAAGGATAAACAAGTTTGAAAAAATCAACTTATTGAGAGAACAAATGTAAATTGTGTGTCCATTCTCTTAATTGCGGCATGGAAACTCCGCGAGATCTTCTTGCTCGTTAAGAGCACAAGAGGATCGAGGAGTGGATTCTTGCATTGGATATTTAAAGGAATTCTTGCACCTTTGCATCGCCTCGGTAGGTAAAAGTACAGGGGAAATATAGCGTGGACGAGTTATAAGGCGAGGAAGCCCCGCTGAGAGCACAAGCATTTCTTATCGCTAGCTCGGCCACGAGCCAATTATACGACGATTTTCTTTGTGAAATCAAAGTAGCAACATCTTGATCCCCTCGATACGCAAACTGCGAGCGAAACAGCTCGTCCAATGTGGCTACATAACCATTTCTTGCGGCCCGTTAAATTTACAAGTTATACAGCATGCTCTGCCTAAAGCTCGGGTCCCCGCTGATCTTGTTTAAAATAAGTTTTCACACTGCCTCACGAAGGCCACTTAAAAGAAGTTCAATGTTGCCTAGTTAAAAGTGTTGCCCAGTTCATTCATAATGCCAAAGATTATATAGATTTTACGCAGATTAGAATTCCAGGCGTACACGTAACATCGATAACATTTTTTAAATCTTTCATACATGAAACAAGTAATTATGTGGAGAACATTGTTTCGAATCATAAAAACATTTTTATTCAAATTCCACGAATTTTCTGGAAATCTAACAAACTACTTTGATGTCTTTTACAATATGTCTTGAAATCCCATGAAATCCGAAATTCGTTGAATTCTCATGAAATTCCATAAATTTGCATGAAAGTCCCACAAAATAATTTTTAAATAATTCGACACCTTCTAAAATCCCATGAAATTTTGTACACTCTCCTGAAATCTTTCAATGTTCCTTGAAATTCTTTAAAAATCCATAAAATCTCTAAAAATGTATGAATTCTCTTGAAATTTCAAAAAGTCTTCAGGAATTCCTAATAATTTTTGGAATTTTTTAGACGTAGGTACGTTTAGACGTAATTCTAGGTAGTTTATGTTAAGTTATCATAAATTTTTGAATTTTTTCTTGAAAATCTCTTAAACTAAAAGGATTTAGTATTCTTTCTTTTTATGAAGGCCTTTACAATCTGAAAGAATTGTTATTTAAATTGTGATTTTATTTAACACTATAAAGATCTCGATCTATTCCAAAAAAAAGTATACAACTTCTTAACACTTAAAATCGTTTTTAATCCCTGCAAAAATTCTCATAAACTTGATCTTTCCAACAATGATCTTTACATTTTTTTGCAAAACAGTGCATAACAGGAAAAAAACAAGGAAACAAACAAAAAAACAAATTGTTAAGCATCATGAAACTAGTAGCTATAGTATATTCCTCTTTACGAGCCAGCACACTTTCAGTAAATTAATGGTGCGCCATTGTGTGTGAATGTGCAATTTTGTGGAGAATTTTAGAAGTTAAAGGAATGCTTCGCGCAATGCTGATTAGTGGAAGTCGATGAAAAGTGGGCACGCATTTACGGCGTTATAAATGGCATTGGTATAAGGTGGTACAAGAGCTCGACTTGTCGTCATTAAAGATTCGTACTGTACGCGAGCACTTATAAGGTGATCGAGCGAATATTTGCGATGCGCTCGCATAATAAGATAGTCCTGCGCAGCTACTAGCCGTAGCGGGTTGCTGGCTTTCTGCGGACCTGTGGATAAGGGCAAGATCTTACATCGAATTTATTAAATGGCGCTTTAACCTGCTTTAACCAGTTCTGCTTTCCACCGTGCTAGTATGCGCGCTTTTTACTCGTTTCCCGGCCAGCGCGGTGCAACCAGGCGCACCTCCTCCTGAATATATTATCACAATAAGGATGTTTTCAGAAATACTTATTGTAGTGGTATGTAATGAATATATCACTATAGGCTTCTTCCAGGACGCTTAATTATGGTTTATTTATGTTTCATGATACCGAAGACCTGCGACCGGTTTCATGCTTTATCCTGTTCAGCAATTAACGTGATCATTTGTGATATCTGCTAGGTACTGATAGTTTAATTGAGCATCAAGGGTAAGCTTTATCAGAAAATAATTTCGTCGGTTTAATTACGATTTTGAATAATATTTACCTTCAGTCTTTTATCTTGGTGGAATTTCAAATAAAGGTAGAAGACAGACGATACTCTTGGTTCATCTGTTCGTTAAAAGAAGAGAAAGGTAAAGAGTTGACATATCGACATATAAATTAGAATTGAAGGGAACACGTTTCTGATCTACGTGTTACAGGTAACGTAGGAAGGAAAAATGCCATTCAGCATCTACATAGAACTTGTCATGAACATAACAGTGTGCTTGAAGTTGCTGATAACACCTCACAGAAGAGTTATCAATCATCTCCCGTAGCGCAAGGGCATCTAAGTCAATTGGTAGCGACCTCTGATTCGATCTCGCTTCCATCGACAGCGAGTCAAACTAACTCGTACCTGTCTCTCTTTTTCAATTGATCTCCTTTTCGTTTATCTTCTCAGGTCAAGTTTTAGTGATTAATAATCTAATTGACACCATAATGAAATTTCATACAGGGAAAATTCGTCTTTATTATTTTTTAGAGAGGTTCCATTATGTGCCTCAATTTATGTTTATGATTTTGTGCCACAAACTGTTAAGATGTCACTGCATTTTTATTGTTTTCGCATGAAGAAACTCGGTTCTATATATAGTAAACCACAAGCACTGATCCGACACATTGGCTTACCGATTTCAGCCAAACACTTATCTTTCTACAATAAAAAGAGAGAAGGAAGGATGTTCAATCGACAGCGCGTCAGTACTTGGATCCTTCGCAGCGATCGGCTTGTTGTGGCGAGCCGTCTTGTAACGATGTCATTAAGTTCGTTCGACCCCGTGCAATGGAACCTCTCGACTGTTGCAGGACGTGCAATCCTAGTTTCAACCTCAAGGTACTCATCATCTGTAAATCTTGCACACCATCTTTCCCAAGTCAGTTCGATCGTTGGACCAGGTCCTAATCTGGTAATCGAGTTAACCACCATAACCACAGATTTACCATACGCTTCTACCAAATGTTTCACTCCATTGGAACTTCACTCAAGCCTTAAAATTGATTCTAACTTTTGTCAATGATTGAACTTCCTGACATTTTGTAATTCTACATTTTTGAATCGGTACTTCTTATCTTTGAAGCGAATTTAAATTGTTCAACATGCGTTATGTATCTGCTCACAATAGTTCGGAATGTTTCCTGGAATAGTTTCTCTGACCCGTTGCAATGTCACATGGCATTATTGCAATCGTGCCGCTTTTATTCTCTGTCACATGGACGATGCAGCACACTATAGTGTCGGAGTTCTCATGAAATTTTAGAGCCTTGAATTCCAGCCAGCGACAGTTTTAGTGCAGACCTCTTGAGATTAGATTCATGTAACTGCGATCGCGGGTGGCTTTCATCGTTACCAGTTCATGTGACCACAGAATTAAAGAGTCCAGAGCCCGTAGATCCTGTGTGTTACGATGAGACGTGACCATTTCCATTTAACAGTAAGACCGACGTAGACCGCAACGCTAACCGGTTTCGTCCGCGGTAAACTCGACAGTTTGCAACACTCTACCGCTACAGTTTTGATGGATTCAAGAGGGCGACCGGTCTGCTTTAGTGTAGAACCGGATGAGATTAACTCATTCTTAGAAAAGGTACAAGTCCTACAGAATGATGAGTTGACGTACACAATTCCGTTATAATTAGAAGACAGTGGATGTAATGCTTCGTCATTTCATTTGCGGAGATTCATTCCAGAAAAGGATTATACCGATGCTTGATAAATGTCCTCTTTTATTTCTGCTACAAGATGCAAAAAAAGATGCACTTATAGAGTAGTTAAAAAAGTACTTATATAAAGTACTGTATCTTTCCGATGGAGAAGTTTTTCTCATAGTGAAGACGGGTCTTTTTCAAATGTACAGCCGGTTGTACCAATGATGATGATAAAGAAGATAAATATCAAAATATGTTCCGCAACGTCATCCAGTTAACTGCAGCGAGATATCGTTAAAAATAAATCTGTCGGTAGCCCTGCTTTAAAGCTCAATTAAGGCATTCGTTAAATATTAGCATACGTCTCTGAGTTAATTATTCGCATAACGAATTGCGGCTCGACCTCGTACAATTTCGAAGATATATTTTATGCGTTATTCCACACCGTCGATGAAATTCCACCACGCACTTCGTGTGGCCGATCCTTTAAATACCGGTTCCAATGAACCTGGAATAATCCATTTCAGCAGGTGGTCCCGAGCTCGTTCATCAGCATTGTGGTCACCAATTATGCGTAACGATTAACTGGGTACCCGGAATAAATAAGAGCTTCGTGCGACGAAGTTAGAGACTATTTGTAAAGGGCTGTGGGGGGTCACACGCATGTGAAAATTGTCTAATGATGGTAGGAATGATAGTCCCAGGGACACGTGTCCTCGAGCCTGTATCTACACGTGTCCATTGCCACTGAAAAGTTGATTTAGAGACCTCTATGCTAACATATTCAAAGAAGACTATAAAGTTTCAAAGCGAGATGAAGTATGTAAATGAATTGAAAAACCATTTGAAGAGGAATGTGCGATGTTGTGACATGGGGACATCAAAAAGCTGTTGAGCGATTTTTCAGCTGAGATGTAGTAGAGATTGTGAATTCTTGACAACTGTTACTCTAATCAGGTGATCTAGGCTTCATATGTAGAAGCCAAACGGAAGTTTAGTGACAATAAAGAAAGGAGACCATTCATTATGTTCGACCTCAAGCTGTCCATAATCAACGTCAACCAGAGACTAATGTTACCTAGCAGAGGTCGATCAGATAATTAGAAATTAACTGTAATTACCTCCTGTCAATAATTCTACTTCCTTCGAAATGCTTTCTCGTGAAGTGGACTTGACTCTCGTCATCGTAACAGCGACGGGGAGTGTTCAGAGTGTTCAGAATGTTTAGAGTGTTCAGAAAGTTCAGGGAGTTCTTAATGTGGTTCCTTCAAGATGTGCACACCACTGCACTGCAATTTTCCACCGGGTCTCAAGAGTGGTCTGCGAATTTTTTGATTTACTGCGGTTGGCTCCCTTTCTTTGATCGCTATACGTACTTTCTGGGTGTACAAGTGCACACCAAAGCGGATTAAAATGCCCACCAGTGGCGAACTTATAATTTCGCCGCCCTTTGGTTACGGAACATTTTCTCTTTGCCAAGGAGGCATCATGTATCACGAGCTTTAAAGTTATCCAAATAAGCAGGTGTGAGGTCAAGCAAGTGTGATAGCGGTTAAAATGCGATAGATATTATCCTTCCATATAAGGAATCAGAAAAAAAGTTAAGGGAAAAGTTAACCACTCTTTTAATCTGGTGTACATTCCCCTTGAAATATTTGGACATTTTTGGCATCTTGAACATTATTTCAAGATCACAAAGAATTTTTTAAAATTCTACGAAATATTTTTTAATTACTTGAAGATTTAAATAGGAAAGACTTTCTTTATAATTTAGGGCGAATTCAAGGGTATTCACGAGGATCCAAAAATCTTCAATAGACTTAATCCAATTCAATCCCAAGTCAAAACCCAAACTCCCATCCGACGATTGGTGATGTGATAAATTTCTACTAAATTTTAATTATATTGTGATTTTTTAGAAAAAGGGGGCGAGTGGATAAAAATGGCTGTTGATTTGAAACTAGAGATTGGAGACAATCGATAAGCCAAGATACAAATTATGGAAACAAATTTCTGAGCGGCAACAGATTGCGTGAAACCCATTACTATAGGTAGAACGGCCATCAAGGATGATTCTCGGTTTGGACCACTCGCATCTGATCAATTCAGCTCATTTGGCCAATTCATTCGAGTCGTTTCGGCGTTCGAAAAATTTATTAATTCAGTCAATTAAGTCACCGATTTAATTAACCTGCTCATTTCCGATAGAGTTGAAGATCGCCACGACGAATTTGTTTTAGTCGATTTATCGGGTTCTTTGAGACTGAGGCCATAATTGCTTCTGTTGCAATTTTTTTATTGAAAGGAGGCAAGGGATTTAAGGATTCTTTGACTGGCCGTAATGTTACTGAGAAAATTCGTTCACTATGGATGATGCTGGTGAAAAAGATTCCTCGTAAACAAACATGAATATTGACTTGACAATCGACCCATTGGTTCCTTTGAGATCTTTGAATTTCAACTAGACTTTTTCAGGGATAACTGAGGATAAAATTGTATCGTAACGACCCTCGAGTTGACTGGATACTTTTTGAATACCTTATGAATACCTTTTAAATACCTTTCGTCACCTGATAGGGCAGTGATTTTCATTCTCGACGGAGGTA
This sequence comes from Synergus coniferae, assembly GCA_032164275.1. Taxonomy (NCBI): domain Eukaryota; kingdom Metazoa; phylum Arthropoda; class Insecta; order Hymenoptera; family Cynipidae; genus Synergus; species Synergus coniferae. The sequence continues at coordinate 7,446,499 of JAUEJJ010000045.1, forward strand.
CTAGTCCGAAGCGAAGTTCGTATTGTAATAGACGTGTGCAAGACGGCCGTCTGACTGTCAGTCCTTCTGTCGATCTGGACACACCTTGGCTTGCAAACAGACAAACGAACGGACTGTTCGCTCGGCCAACATGGCAGTTTCGCAGTTGCGGCTAGTGAACCAAGATGGGATGACGGATAACTACAGCGCTCGATCGTTCACCCTGTGATTGATCTTTTGCAAACTCTCCTTCGCTGCGTCCTTTCAATCCTAGCCAACCACTTGAAGCAACTAATCTATCCTCTTCTTCTTATCATAAACGAAACTTGTACTAATTCAAATCGAAGCAAAACTAGTTGATTTCAACTCATTGATCCACGATCTTGCGTGACTCTGCAGTCTCTGATGCAGGCTCTCAGTATCAGATACGAGAAATAAAGCGAGAGGTACGGATAGTTAATTATTTCATTCCTTAGAGAATTTAAATTTACAATTAATCGCTCCAGTTTCATCTAAGTTCACATAAAGATATTCAAAGTGTAACTATAATTTGCCGTCCTTGTTATGACACGCTACCAACGCGATTGTCGCAATTGCATTTATTCATGATCTATAATGCACGTCCTCTGATGTTGGCGAAACATATCAAGCAGTCAAACTAATAATATTATCATATCGTATAACAGACGCGTTTTTTGTTACCATTATTATACACTTTCCATGTCACTAATTGTATAAGTCGCTGCACGCAATCATTTTCTTGCGTAAGAACGGGGACCATATATTCCGCTCCAGTGGATATCTACAGCAACTCGTATCATTTTCTGTGGGTTCAATCATATGCATTCTTCTCTTCCGGTTGAATTTGTTACGCGAGCTTTGTATTACTATACCATATTTCCAAACTTCTTCCTTTCTTCAGATGTCTGTCGCTTATCTTGGAACGGAATTCAATAGGATAGGCTTCTAGCAAGAATTCCTCCAAAGTAAACCTTTCAATCCGTGATCTCAATCCGAATGAATCTAAGACTCATTCCGAAGATATTCGGAAGACCGATAGGCAATGCTTCGTTCCAACAATTAGTAAATTACACAGTCTGTCGTGAGTGCGAACTGTGTTCATTGCAAATAATAGAAGAATAAGGAAGAGGAAGTTCCTGCAATTATTATGGATGGACGTATAAATTAGCTTCTGTAACTATATAGGCAGAACATTAATGGATCGTATTGTATAGAGTTGCAAGTGCGATCGACCAAACGTGCAATCGATGTTTCTCCATCTACAATCGTGTTATTCTCATTCTGAGAAGTGGCAGGTGCGTTATATCTATTAAACGATATCGTGAAAAATAACTTTCAGCAGAAAGTAGCGGAACTCAGGAGAGATCCGTTACCACCAAGCAAGGATTCTTGTTTGTTATGTCTCCAGCTTATTTCTCGATCTCGAGTTCTGCCCATCTCCGTTCCGTCTTTGTCTGAATGTTAATAAATGCAATAAGGATAGGAAGGAATAAAGGTAACATGCAATATCACCATCAATTTTTACGGAAAGGTAAATTCTTTCTGCTGAAGTTCCCATGGAAAGACAAACAACTTTGAGAAATCGCAGCATAGATATAAAATAGTCCTCTATTTTCACACCGGAAAGCATCTTTACGACTCATTTTTCCAAGTATTGTAAATAAAATTGAGCTCTGTATAAGAAGTAAGATAGTACAAATAAAGGATTACTGAGTCACATAAAATTAACAACACTTTCCATTGAAGCGAAGCAAACTGGTTACAAATGAAGCTGAAAACCTTTACAGCTTAACGAAGCAGTAGATGGAAAAAGAAGATGTAACATCTTTATCTTAAATAAAAGAAAAAAGTGGGATAGTTGAGAATCTAGATTCGCGTTGAATTGGAATCCTGCGCATACGTGGGGAGAACGTATCAGCAATCGTCGTTCTTACAAGCATTCCTAAACGAGTATGAGAAATCGTATATACCGCGTAAACGAGTAGAGACGAAGAATTTAACGAGAGAAAAGGAAGCGCCTTCAGAAGTGTATTCGAGAGATTGGAAGAGAAAGGGGGGAGAAACATTTCCGGAAACGAGTCGTTCGTGTTTTTGCGATAAGAAGGAAGTTCGGCATAGTTTGTTTAAGTGCTGACGATAAGGTTTTCGATCGGCTACGTGGTGTCCGCGACTTGCTCAGGGACACGTGATCAACTCGCATGAGGACGATATATGTTCTCTCCTCTCGAAATCAGGCTGTGCGCAATCTTAATTGTCCGAAATACCAACCCGAGAGCGTAGGTGCGTTAGCGACAAAGTGGCTTGCTTCTCCTGGACATGCTAAGAGGTAAGAAGAACAAGTGCCGGAGTCTTTTAATCTTATAGTCTTCGAATCGCAACTAGAGAATTAGGAGACGCCTCTTGGAATTCACTGATTCGTATTCGAAGATTGTAGACCACTTTCTATCAACCACTCATGATAATGGGGATTTTTTCCTGCCTACTACTTGCTCCTCGAAATGGATGTCTTGCGCTTATCGATAATTGAAGAGATCGGAGACTTAAATTATGTGCAATACCTTTTTTTCTCGCACGGAGAAAAATGGATATTCACACTTATGTTAACATCCAGATAGTAAAAAAATTGAATGTCTTCCATATTCACCCTAAATGTCCTAATATCCTAATATCCCAAACTTAGTGTCTATTTTAGATTGAATATCTTAGATGGTTGTCGTATAGTTCACTATCAAAGATATTAAGATTTTTTCTCCATGCGACTCTCTTAGTAAGAGATAAACAACTGTGAAAATAATAGCCAAATATTTTTGGAAATATATTTGTGGACATTCTTAAATCGCCAAATTTTTTGTAAACTAATATGTATCTAGAAACGAGCATTTAAACTGCATCTGGATGATTTTATATGAAATCTGAACGAGAAGCAGGCGCCGTTGATTGGCGGGAGTGTCAGCAAAGAGAAGAAGCTGAGCATCTCAACTCTTCTCAATGTTGAACGATTTCAAGATGGCTGCCGTCAATCCTCTGTTCAACACAACGCAACGGACCGTGAGGTTCTGCGCGCTGAAGTGGCGAAAGCTGCGGTGATCCACTGATCACAAAGATTCGTTTTATGTCTTACCTCCAGGGTCAAACCGAACCCTTCGCAACTCTTTCAAGATTTAATTGTTCCGTGGACCCTAGCCTTCAAGACAACCCACTTTGCCACTTTTTCACCTCTTGATGGTGCTTCGACAGATAAAGAAATTACGGAATGAGAATCCGCGAAGGTCTCAAAAGTAATTTAACTTTCACAGTTTGAATGATTTTACTTTGAGCTAACTTATTACTATGGGTTTGTCTCATTCGAAGATGGTGAAATATAATTAGGAAAAGTAACGCGGTGTTCAGCTCGTCGATTTTTTTCATTTTGATTAAATAATGAAGTTTACTCCTTATTATTATTTGTCGTTGGGCTAGATTTAAAAGACAATGAAAGGTCGCTTGGCTTTTCACAGAATGTCTTTTTGAAAGGCTACACATAGTTCAAATGTCTAAAATCGCAAGGCGCCTAATCGTGCTGAATGGCCGCTAGCGACCCGTTGAAATGATTTACGTTTTACTATCGACGTGGGTTGTCATGCAATCGATTCTATGGGAAGACTCGAAAGTCGAGAAGCGATTAACGGCGAAAGCAACACATGAATTACGATGTGTTTATAGAAATCCATTCGCACCGTGATGATGTCTCGCCGCACTTAAAACCGCAAACCACCTGTCTTCCTCGACTAAATGTCTCAAGAACATAAAAAAATTTAAATTGTAAGTCAAAGGTGAGACTGCTGAGTTTCCATTTGCAATTCTAGTGTGATAACAATTGTTCATACGAACGATATGCTATCAGCATTTTCAGAATTATTTCACATAACAATCTTTGTCAAAAATATTAATCGAAGAATGTCAAAGGAAGAGATAGAGGAAGAAAAAGAAGAGATAGAAGATGGTCAACAAAAAAAGAAGAACCTTCTCAATCTTCATGTAGAGAGAACTTCTTCATGTTGTGGCATCTGGAAATGTTCTCAGTGTAATAATATTGAGAAAAATCTGATAGCTTTATAACGAGAGAGTCGCCGCGAAAAACAAATGACGGGAAACTTCCTTCAGTCGCTCGTTCTTCGAGCAGATGATTATTACTGTATGAGTATTTGCGTATTCTCATTTCGCATTTCGCATTTCGCACGCGTGTACGTACAACCCGCGAGATTTATTGCAATAAATGTAACGCGCGATTCTCTCTGGATGTATAAATTAGCCTGTTACTGCCCACGCCGATCAAGAGACTGAAGTTGGAACTGCCTGAAGGCACCTACCGTTTCCCTGTAATTAAAGAGTCACTGCAGTACGATATAACACAGAGTGATAGAGTTCTCTCTTGGGAATTTAAAAGAAAAGAAAGAGCCGCAAACAAAGAGGAAACCAGAGAAGAAAGAAAGTGATGCGATTTGTATCTTCCAGACAGTGTCTCCTCAGGCATTACACAACACGTAATAAAGATCCATTTCCCTTTAAATCTTCTTTCTCTTATTTCAGGCTCAAGGGCGCTGACAGAAAGAAATGAATTTTACTTTTAGAGAAATATTATTATTATAAGATTCGTCTCAACAAATTTTAATTGAGAGGTTCTCACTCCTGGCATTTTTTTGTGGATTGTACTCTTTTTGATAAAGTTCACAATAAGTAAACTATAATTAAACCTTGTCAAAAAAGTGAACCCTTGAATTTTTAAAAATCTTGCGAGATATTTCTTTGAATTTTAAAGAATTATGAGCAAATTTTTCTCATGAGAAAAACATCTCTGTATATCATGCTCGAGTATTGACGCATTTCAAGGCGCTTCCTTTCTTTGCTTCAGCAATGCAGATTTAATTGAAAAAATGAGTTGGTCAGGAGAATTTGCTCATAATTTACTCAGGAGCCTTCGAGTTTTTTGATCAGAATGCTTGTCCGTTAACCGGGGCGGTAGCATCGGGACCGTGCAATCAGGGGTCTAAAGCCCGTGGGGATACACAATGGAGGTACGCGAATAAATCTGCGGCCGAGATCCGTTCTGAGATTAATCTTCGGCTGGAGCAAAGGAGGGATAAGGACACCACGAAATATCGGTCGCACGAAAAAGGAGATCCACAGTCTCGTACTCTCCTTCTCGTTTACGCGACATGAAGGTGCGAAGTTAGTATATTATAGTTTTCAAGAGGCTGCGTTCTGTAAAAAAGGAGGAAGAAAATCAGAGAAAGAGAAAGGGGCAAAAAGAGGAAAAGGGGGAGGAAGAGGAGGAAGAACCGAAGGTTGTAAAAGGAAGAAGAAGAAGAAAAGAGGGAAGCCACCTCGTTACGTTCCATGGGTTTCAGGGTGTATACGCAGAGATCCAGTCGTGGCTTCTGCCGCGTCCTCAGGAGATAAAATCGGCCAAATAGAGGCTATAATAGGTATCTGGAACCGAACAAGTTCCATACTTGTTAAAAATACAAACTCTACAAGAATATCCGCAGGGCACTCACAAGACGTCGCAGAATATTGAGATGTAATGATATCCTGCTGTATATATTCCATGGTACAATTGGTCGAAGGATAACTTCATGACGAATGACGATTATTGTAGGAAAGACTTTCAGTTCTTATTTTTGCTCGTGGCATTATGAGACATAATCTCTAGAGCGGAATGTTTTATATTTATAGAGTAATGAGAAATGCTATCAAAACTATATCTATTATGAGAATTTAAAGGTTTCTAAAGATTTTAAGAGATTTTCAATTATTTTGAGGCATTATCTCTAAATTTTTATGGGAATTTTCGAAGTTGAATTTCGTCACATACTTTTTACATCATGATAAATTATTCTTAATTACCACTGAAGAGGTGTCAAATCTTTGAGCCCTGATAGCCACTATCAATAGGACGAAATCGCAACTCAATTCGCAGAAGAAATATTTCAGCGGTCCTTCGATTAGAAATATCAAAGATACTGAGTGGAATGAATAAGAGTGAAAGTCGAAACAAAAAATCATTCGTTCAGAGTCATTAAAAGTGCGTGCCTTGCCAGAACAAGAAGATGGCTCAATTAGCACAGTTCCAAAGCCTGGCAACTGTCGTTCAGGATAAATTATTGTTGTTAATGACATATTTATCGACAGGGGGAACGAAGATACCACGAAGGTGCGTACTGACCGGCAATTTGTTGATTCGAGGTAACGCCGGTCGTTCGATCCCAAAGGATTCTCTCGCCCGGCTCTATTTTTGGGAACCGAACCTCTTGGCGCTTGTGATTAATGGCCATACGCCGCCGAAATCCTGTGTTGGATTCTTGCAAAAATCCTCGCTTCTTGTGTCGCGGATGTGTGGCTTTGGTCTGCATATAATTATCATCGTCGTCGTTAATGGCCACGCCAAATGGATGAGGTTCGCGCACAGACCAGACTTCATTCAGCTCTGCTAAAATAGTTTATGATCAGACCCGGTCTCCTCTTTCAAAACCCGCATATCGCATCTTCATTCGAGGACCTTGTTAGCGCCTTGAATTCCAAACCTAAAGAAGATTGATTTCGGCCGAGGAGAGATTTATTTTAATGGTTTAATAATCAAGTGGGTATCTCTACAAGCCTTTTAAAAAACACTATTCTAATGACTAAACTTTCCCACTCATCCTGCATTTTTTTATACTTTAAA
>JAUEJJ010000045.1:7509918-7526144 GCA_032164275.1 Synergus coniferae
TCAAATAAAGAACCTTGCTTGAATTTTTAAAGTTTAGTTCGTCTTGAATTTTATTTCTAACTGTGAAATGAGGACTTTAAGAACGAATATGATTAATCAATAAATCAAAACTTGACAAAATGCGTTGCAACGAAATCATGCTTTGAAAAACAACTGTGTTGATTCAACATTGAATCTCTTCCTTATACACAAGAATCTGCATAAAAATGAATAAAGCTGCAGGTCAATGAATAAAAAAAAAGTAAAAAGACAGTCTCAGCCTCAAAGTAAAAACAAATCCTCACGGACCCTACAACCCTGAATTTATTCTAGATCCCTGAACCCATGATGAACTCGTACTCGACTCTGATTCAAATCATAAAATCAGGGCCTACGACTGTTGATAATCGAGATTGCATGGACATTCTCAGAGACGCTTCAGTATGTCACTAACCTTGGTATCTCTCCAACAAAACATGCCCACACAAGAATGACATATGTGGCAGATGTCAATGAAAAATCAACTCCTATCGACTGCATTTGCTACACTTAAAAAAGTCCCTCAGGAAGCCACGTTCACACGCTGTCCAGTCGAAGTGTATGATTGCTTCACAAAATCTTTGCGAGACAGCCTCGCGTACTCCCGCTATTGCTCATACTTATTTATACACCGTTATATTTAAAATGAAAGAACGTGCCGTCAAACTCCGTGCGAACGACCCACGGGGAAAACAAATTTCTTGCTTATCCTCCAGGAGTCGAAAGCTGACACCTGGATCCGTCTTCAGGAGCAGATCCGAAAACTCAAATTTAAATCTCTACTCCGACTATTAAATCTACTTCAACCCAAAAAATCAAATCTAATCTGAACACTTTTTCCACACGAATAGAAGATTTTATTGACGATGAAACTAAAAAGCTGGCGCTAGAGTGAAATCAAATGAAAGAACGTCGTCGTTGACATGTTTTCGAATCGAATTGATAATCCTAGTCAATCACGGAGATCACGATTTCTGATCAAGTCTCACTTTTCCGAAAGTCCTCACTCCCACTTATTTTGTTTGCCGATCAAAATACCGATATCAGGTCAGCGAAGGCGGCAGCGACATTTTTATGGTTTCGCGGCTGGTTCTCTTTTTGTCTCTCTTGGTTTAGATTGCTTTCTCAGTCTGCGTGTGCGTTTCACGAGTCGCGCACCGACTCAAGAATGACGTAAACCTCCAACAATGAAGCGTGATGTCACACGGTGAAGTTCACACACGGGCTCTGAACGCTCTGATGTCTGCGTAGTAAAGGGAATGAACAACCAATGCGCGAAAAGCCGACCGTACTTTTGATCAAATATGGTATGGGAGTTCTGACAAAAACGAACGTTCCAAGGCAATCAATCCCTACCCCTGCCCCATCCTAGTAAATCTTTTTTAAAAATTTTCTACTCTGTTTCTTCAGATTTTTCCTATCAAGGAACATTCCAATCATTCCAATCATTCCATTCCTATTTGACTTCGAAAATCCAAAAATTGTTATACCATAATATGCGGAAGAACCATAGCTAAATTTGAAGGTAATCCGGTCTTTGATCGTGATTAAATTCCGGAATTGTGAAATCAAAAGATTTAGATGTATTGAATATTTTAGATCAGGCTAGATTTCGTCGTTTTGTATATCATTATTTCAAAAATATTCTCTTCCTGTTTCCAATTTTCTTCAACTACCTCAAGTTTTGTAGGTCCAAATAAATAGGATATTGTCCTAGAGCTTCCGATTCTCTTGAAATGTTGTCCCATCTACAAATATAATTTTAAAAAAATTACATTTTTCATAAATAAATTTTTAAAAGAAATTAGATTTAATTGTTTGTTAATTGTAAAATAAAGACGCTCCGGAAAGATTCAAATATTCAAAATTGTCTCATTGGAAAATTCCAGTTTACCAAACTAGAATTTGAAAAAGAAATATTTCAAAGCCTTTACATTCTGCGGATTTGAACAAAATTAACATATGTACGTTCCATGAATTTTTAAGCTATTTTGTCTAAAAATAAATAATAAGTCAAACCGGCCAACCTTGCCTTCAAAGAAAGAAGTAAAATTTTCAGACAAATGATTAAATATTTCAATTTAAAAATGTGGAAACTTTCAGATTTAAAGAGAAATTAAAATGTTTTTTTTTAATTTCTGATCCTGAAACTTAAATTACTTTCTAAATTTTTTAAATGTTCAGCTGAAATTATGAATTCTAAGCCTGGAATTTATCTATCTTCGACATCATGATTCTAAACAAAACTGGCAATTATCCGTCTCTAATCTGAAATTCTTAAGAATCATGCCATCACATATTTCTTCAATATTTATAATTATTCTCTCTCGCAATTATGACTTTAAACCATCAAAGTTTAGACACCCTTTATAGAGTTTTATAACTCGGTTTTCATTCCAAGAGCGAAAGTTTCAAATCTATAATAAAAGATGAACATCAGAGTCTCATCGCACGTGCCATAGTGATGTATAGTCATCATCATATATGCCTTAACATTTGTCACTAGGATTTTACATGGAAAACAATTGAATTACATGTGAAATCCTAGTGACAAATGTTAAGGCATATATGACGATGAGTATATATTGTAAATTCTAAAGCCCATAATTCAAATGCGCGCCGAAAAATCGTTTCTGAAATTGTTGAAATCTAACCTATAAAGTATAAACATAAACAATAGCAACAAAGATATCTTTGATGGCAACAAAAGAATTGAAAAACTCACCCAATTTTTCTTCTTATGAGAATATTCTATAAGACATCGATTATTCCCTTTCCGCAAGAAATATCACCTGTATATTTATATCTTTGATTCAATAATAGTTATAAGACGTCATTTGAAATAAAAACCAAATCCACGAATGTAAAAATGGTAAAAATGTTTACTTTAAGGTTAAGGAACGAGAGCGTTTATTTGACACTGCCAACACTACATTGTATTAGAACGTACACGCACTTTGTGTTCAATTTTTTAAGATCGAAGCGCGACAACTTTAAATGCGTGTAAAATATTGTAAATGTGTTTTTCTAGATTGTGTGGGTGACTTATGATCACGTGACAATAATAGTCACCTGGAAAAATCTACGATCAATGAATCAACAAATTGCACATATTCTTACTAAAATGGTGTAACATTTTACATGAAAATTAAAAAAAAAATAATTGTTTATAAGATGAGATTAAACTATTATTTTTTCTTCTATGCCTTATTATATGACCTGATATGACGTATTTACCATATTTATCGACTGTACAAGTATTGTGTACAGTCGATAAATATGGTTTTAATAAACTTAATTAGATGGCAACAGTTAACAGTTCTCAGTTCTTGTCTTGTGCCGGTGAATTCGTCTTTGTATTTACTCTTGCATTAATAGTATTATTTTGCAGGCAAAGTAACTCAAAAAATATTTTTTCGAATTACTATAGAATCTCTACAATTTCGTTGATCTATAGTCCTAAATTTTGTAAAATTGAAGTTTGAAGCAGATTTGAAGTTTCTCATAAATTCAATTGAAATTCTGAGTTCCTAACCTAAGCTTGCTGAATCCGAGAAGATTTTTCTGGAAGTTTCGGGAAAAAAATAATATTTCAAAAGTTTTTGGGAAATATGCTAGGATTAATTGTGTCTGGCCGTTTGGTAAGTGTTAACAATTGATTTGTTTAATATAAGGGCTTTAAATGATTAAATTCATATGTAAATTTGAGCTTGGCTTTATAACCTGTACAGCGTGTTTACAGTGTTTACGAAAGCAAAACTATAGACTCAAATGTGACATTTTAAACGTATTCTGGTTTTTGTGATTTTTGAAAACCTTCTAAGCATTTTCGAGATAGATTTTTGTTTCAGTAGCTCTCAAATTATTAGATATTTTTTCCGTAAGAAAGTGTCAAAATTTTCGTTTTTAGATCAAAAAACATAAAATATGTGTTCAAATATGGAATTGAATAATTTAATGTGTATACTTTATTCATTTAGTCTTTTTAATTTATAGGTCCAAACGAATTTTCAACAAGTCGCCGAAACACAGTTCCTAATCACAGTTCCAGATGCCGACAATATCAACCATATTGTCGTGTTCCTTACGGGAACAATTCCCCTTCCGGAAGGAATGGGTGGAGCAGGTAAACTCTCCGAAAATTTTAATAAAATATTTGATTTTTTTTTTACTGAGAACCACTAATAAATACAAATTTCTCTTCACAGTTTACTTCAGTTGGCCAGATCCAAACGCACCTCCAAACTGGCAGTTCCTAGGATATGTTTCTAATTCTAAACCCTCAGCCATTTTCAAAATATCTAACCTGAAGAGGAATCATGAATTCGAAAATCAGAACCTGGATATTTTCGGAATGAGTAAAATATCGCATGTCGCTCAAGTTGGAATATCTGTGGAACCTTTGGCAGTTCTTGAACAACAAGCCGCCTTGGTTTCAGCTGCAGCAACCAATTCCTTCGTTGAGTTTGCTCAGAAAATGCTCACAAACTTCTTGAACTATATTTCCAGTTTCTCAGTTACTCAGAGTCAAATGACTCCAAATCCAACGGAGAATTTCGTTCCTCTTTCGACAATTCAAGCGTGGTATGAGACATTCGAGAGGAGATTAGTGCAGAACCCAAATTTTTGGAAAACATGATAGATGTAAACTGGATCGTAAGCGCAATCCAGTTTTCTACGATTTTCAGGTGTAAAAAAATATTTGAGATAGTACTCATTGTGGCTGCTTTGCGCGAGTGTCAATTGGAAAGAATGTTCTTGCAAATTTTGTTATGAATTTTTTAAACCACTACAAGGTAATAAATGTATGCTCGCATTTTTATTAAAATTTAAACAGATTTTTTTTACTCTTTACTTTATAGTTAAAATCCTAGTAGATTTATTGAAATTGCTATTTCGTAATTTTAATCAATAATAAAAATTTTTTTCTTTTGAATTCACTTTAAAGAGTGTTGGATAATAACTTTAACCTCCGAATTCAATCTATTTATTTATCATTATTCATTATTCAACGCCCTTAATTTTCCTTAATTCGAATGGTTTAAATTCTTTTCTTTTCTTTTTCTTTTCTTTTTTTTTTTTTATTACAAGGAAGGTTTAGAAGGGTTACCATTTTAAATCGTCGATAAATCAGTGTAGTCTTTCTTTAGTTCTGTCATAGTAATACAGAGGGCATAAGTATCTTGTTCTTCAGTGTTCTTCAGTTAGTTTTGTCTCCGCACGTCGTCGTGGAAGGTTAATTAGCGTAAAAGTTTCTAGGCATTTTTTTCACGTACCGTGCGTTGAATAATTGTTCAAAAGTCCAAAATACTTATCTATTCATCCAACAGTGATTCCGTGTCCTTAAACATTTCGAAAATCGGAAGACTGTCGTTTGTTTACAATTCGAAGCCTACGTGACATATGTTTTGTGCTGCATTGCAGGCCATTTTCATAAACCGCCGTGATGAAAATTATCGTGCTTATAATGAGAATGTGAGATTCTTCGTTGTTCTCTTACCTCTTGAAGACGAAAACCGTTGCTTATTTCGGAACTTGACTGTGTGAATCGAACGGCCATCAAAATGTTTACAACTTTCCGATAGCGAATGAAATCCAGAGCCTATGGATTTCGCATGAGACGCCCAGTCACCTTCCATTTGAAACTGCACACCAAAGTAAGTTGCCTTTACGAGTTTACGATCAGTCGACGGATCCTTGTTTTGGCTGTGACAGCTCAACTGAATCCCTCACTTTACGAGTCTTGTGTGTGAGTATTTTTTCTAAAGATTTGTGATAAAACTTCGATAGAAGTGTCGAGTCGCGAGAATGTAATCTAAATCTCAATTCTTGTTTTTAAATTTCAACATCGCTGGAAAAATGAACAACATTGTTAGCTGCCCCTTCCAGATTTACTCGCAACTCACGCGCTCTGATTTCACTAAACCCGAGTAAATCTTTATTAATCTTGATTTCAACTTTATTTTATTTGCCGGTGTTTTGTAAATTTCACGACTTTTGAGAAAACATCTTTTCAAATCATTGTTGCAAGAACTCTCAATAAACGTCTCTCCAACCATAACTTTACACGAAAATTTTTTAGTATTTTTATTTTTGAGAGGCTTCAAAACGTTGCTCGGTAATTGTTTAACGCATATACCAATTGGTAAGAACGTCAAAGTGAAATTAAGACGTAGACGTTTCGAAAAATCCGTTATAACCTGAAGTTATAATATCTGATAATATTGACCGGATTGAATTCCTGACTTGTGGAATTTTCAAAATAATTGCGACAGCTTGAATATCGAAGGTCACGATTAGATTTCTAATTATTGTCGAAATACTTTGCAGGAAATAAAGAGTGGAGAATTTTTGCGTCTATCTAATCTCGACGAAATAAGTCTTCAGAAAGGTGAGCTTTTGTATCTTTATTTATAAAAGTTATATTCTGTCTATGAATATTCTCTGCATTATAAAACTGAACAACAGATATAGAAATAAAATGAGGTTTGAAACCTCTGGAAAATAAAATTAAAGATTTTAAAGACGCTACCTTCAGATTATATGTCTGCTTTTCTACATTCGAGTACATATACAAATGAAAAGTTTGCCTTTGTTGTGATCGTTTCAACAAACGTCTTTGTTTCGAATAATTTTACAAGATCGGAACAAAACAATTGTATATGTATTGTATTTATTCATTTAAGTTATGAGAATCGTATTCTATGTTTCTCAGTTAAATCTTAATTTGAATGTTACTTTATCAGATTCTTCAATTTCGATTCTACGTAAATATTTTTAATTTTGAATTATAAATCAATCATTTTTTTAAAAGAATTGTTATTTAAAATTCTATTCTTTTAAGATTTGCAATTATAAAAGTTTTAATTGGGAAGATTGATAAATATTGAAATATCTTCTATTTAACAATAATAAAATTATTAAATTTCGAAGACTTTAAACTAAATATATTGCATTTTTACCTTTGATCTAAATTTAAAGTATGTACAATTTTTTCTGCTTCTTTAGTTAATGGAATATAACATCGACGTTCCAATAAGCGAAACATCGATTGTAAAAATATTGTTACATGTTCGAAAGCAAAACATCAACATTTACATTTTTGCGGCAGTCTTGCACCTTTATAAAATTTTTTAATCTTATTTTTGCAGACTTCAGTCACTCCTGCATGTCCTACCTTCTTTACATTTAAAATAGATTACCTATTGATCTTCATTTAATAACAAATTTATGTTATATACACTTCCCTTCTGTAAATAAAAATACTAGAAACATTAAATTCAAAATTTCTAATTTTCTATCTTACCCTCAAGTAATCTTTATCAATGCAAATGTTTCACAAAAATTTTCGCTAGACCAATGTCTAATAGTGTTTCATTTCTTAAAAATTTTGCTATTTAATATTTTAAATAAATTCTGTCCATGTATGAAAGAGATTTAAAACGTTTATAGAAAAATCAGTGCATATAGCTTATGCATATTATATTCTAGCTGTATTAATATCGAATAATTTATCCTAGAGGTTTAAAAAAGGCTTCCGAAGTAAGCGGATTGAAAAAGAATTGGAAGCATAACCAAAAATTCAACATACATCCCTCTTTTATATAATTATTACAATCGCATCGAGACAATTTCAAAAGATTAAGTTTTTTCACAAATTTGGTTTCGTTTTGTAATTTTTAAGTGTTTTATTTCTACGGGATTCTGGAATTTTTTGAATAACAAGAAGAGTATATAAAGTGCAAATAAACTATCTTACCACATGTATAATTAAAAAAAATTGACCCCAAAAAACCCTTAAATTACCTTATATTGAACCTTGAATAGTCACCTTGAATTTCTTATTTGAACCGGTTTAAATTATCAACTATATTCGGAAAATTTAAAATCACAAATGTAAACATATAGTTTGAAAACTATTTGTAATCTATTTATAAACTGAATTAAGTAATTCAGGGTGTTAAAAACAGGAACTCCTTGTTCTTATAGACTATTTTAAGAGCTGTTCAGGTCAATAGAAAGGTGCAAACATTGGCATACAGCGAGACAAGTGAAAGTTGTTAGTCTCCTATTTGCATTTTTATTCGGGGCCTATTTTTGCTAAACTATGCACTCCACATAATATATCAAATTTCTCTTGATAGGGTGAATCAATTGAAATGGAGAGTTCCGAGGAGCCGACGAGCCTGCAGTCGATTTGTCAACTGCGTGCCTCCGAACTCTATCCAAAGGCCTCCACCTTTGAGTGCGAGGACAACACTCTGGCTGTTCCATTCGTACCGATCTTTGGGGAGTCTGTTGTAGCACTTGGACGAACTTCCGATGGAGTCCTGGCACTTTCCAATTACAGACTTTACCTCCAAGCAGGAAAAGCATGCAACAACATCCCCGTGGGTGTAATCGAAACAGTCGAGGTCAAGGAAATGTTCTTCCTCCATATCGCTTGTAAAGATGCTCGTTCTTTTAGGTGAGATTATTAAAGTGTATTCAAATATATTAAACTGGTTTCAATTATGTCAATTTGTCATCGGAAAGAAACTGAAAAGAAAAAAGAAATATGTAAAAAGTTAGAGGGTCTTTTGACTCAGTAAAATATCCAAAGTATTTTAATAATTGGGATCTAATTATATATTTTAGTTGCTCTTTTTCTACGAATGAACATTGTTTGGAATGGTACAAGCGGATACACAAAGTCACAACTCCCCGCAAAAGCATAGAAGACGTGTTTGCTTTTGCTTACTATGCATGGTCTAAGGAAGAGGGCAAAAATTGTCCCAGACTTGGAAAGGAAACTAATATGTACCTGACAACTTTCAACTCAGAGGTACGTGGTTCTGGCTATAAATTATATATTATGTATTATATGTAATTTGAAACAATTAATTAAAACAAAAAATTATGAAATAATTTTACTAATTGTTTAAAACATTTTTTCAGGTGAATAGAATGAAGTTTAATATTCATGGGACATGGCGAATAAGCCAGATCAATAAGGATTACCGAATGTGCCAATCTTATCCTCCACAGCTTATTGTACCTGCTTGCATTTCAGACGAAATTCTTGAAAAAGTTTTCAAATTCAGAAGTTCGCGAAGAATACCTGCCGTCGTATGGAGGTAAATATCTCCTATACTGACTCCTATTTATTCTTTTAAATTAGGAATCATAGTGTCTATTCGACCGTACAGGCACCATAGGAATGCTTATGGTACTAAAACTACAATTTTCCATTTCAGAAACGTGAAAAATGGGGCAGTGATTGCTCGTAGTAGTCAGCCAGAGGTTGGCTGGCTCGGGTGGCGAGGTCCGGAGGATGAAGATCTTTTGAAGGCTCTTGCTGATGCCTGCTCATATGATAGAGGGGAATCAATTATCGATTCACCCATTAATTATCCTGAAGCAGGGGAAGAGACTTCGCCAACAAACAAAATCAGTCCAAAAGTAAGAGTTGTGACGCTTTTTTGATAAGACTATCTGTCTTTCATATTCCTTTATTAATGAGATTTTTGCTTGCAGAAAGTACTCATTGTGGATGCTAGGTCTTATACGACAGCGGTAGCAAATCGAGCACGAGGCGGAGGCTGTGAATGTGCGGAGTATTATCTCAGTTGCGAAATTCAGTTCATGAATCTTGCAAACATACACTCAATTCGAAAAAGCTTCCATGCGGTGAGACAGCTCTGCGCATCTGATTCGGAACAACCGAAGTGAGTGATACAAGCATTTAGAGTTTTAAAGACTCATCCTACGCACATTCCATCATACTGTAAATGCATATAAATGTATCTCATTTCTCTTTTATGCCGTAATCTTGTAAGTGAAGTCGAGGTAACAGCGACTTAATAAGGGTCAACAATATACGAGATAGTAATTTATTTTCTCTGTTGCCAAAATGTTGATTACTAATTTGGGAAGTGAATTAAAAATTTATCATTTCAACTCTATCGCTTCTTCATTCTTTATGAAAGAATGTCTGTTATACTTTGGTATTTTAGAATCTAAAATATTTGATCGTTTTTATTTTACAGTTATTTGAGCTTATTAGAAAATACACGATGGTTGCAACATATGTCGGGATTATTGCAAGCAGCAGTAACGGTCGCATCAGCAATCGAGAATAACGGAAGGCCAGTATTAGTTCATTGCAGCGATGGGTGGGACAGAACGCCTCAAATTGTAGCATTGGCTCAGATTTTACTTGATCCGTATTATCGAACAATGGAGGTTCGTTCAATTTTAACGAATATTTTCTATTCACCTTACTCTAGGTTCTTTTTAAAATTCCTTTTTCTATCTTTAATTTCCATTATCATCTTTAATTATATTTTTTTTGGCGCTTTAAAATTCTAGGGTTTCCAAATTCTCTGCGAAAGGGAATGGCTTGATTTTGGCCACAAGTTTGCAGATAGATGTGGTCAATCAGTAGGCGGTGAGGATCCGAATGAACGTTGCCCAGTATTTTTACAATGGCTTGACTGCATTCACCAACTAATCAAACAGTTCCCTTGTTGTTTCCAAATGTCGCTTGCTTATTTTGTAAGTAATACAAATTATACAGGAAATTTTGCGGCTACCCTGTGTTACAAGGTCTTTAAATTTTTTTTTTTCTTTTCAGGTAAAATTAGCACAGCATACGTATTCTCTCCTTTTTGGAACCTTCCTCTGTAATACGAGGGAGGAGAGGCTTAGAGAGAGGATACATGAACGCACATATTCAGTCTGGCGTTTTCTCAATTCCAATTCCTTTATAAATCACTTGTATTCTTCTTCAAAACATCAAGTAAGTCTACCGCACATTAAATAGAAAATAATTTTAAATATACCTACTACTTTTCCAAACTCTTTTTTGTTTTACTTTATTATGTATTTCTATTATTTCAGGTATTATGGCCCAGTTGCAATGTGAGGGACTTGTCCCTTTGGTCCGAAGTTTACCTGGGTTCCTTGGAAACGTCTCTCGGGGTCAGCGATATTAAACAGAGAATAGTTTACAGGGAAAACAGTGAAAACCAAGAACCACAAGGACAGATGACTAAAACTCGATCCTATGGTGACCTCATTCATCCACAAGATCACTTGACTCGTCTTCATCGGAGGCTCAGTGATCCCAGTATTTCTATCGAGAAGTAAGTCTCAAATAAAAATTTCTTCAAATATCCTTAATTTAAAATCTACTTAACATTTCTTTTTGATTTATTTCTTCCGCAGGAAATTTGACAACTTGAATCTTGAAAATGAATTAGAAAAGAATGAGATCATCGTTAATGAGAAACTTGATGAAAAAATTGAGGAGGAGAAGGAGAAAGAAGCTGAGGATAAAATAATTGCATTTAGTGATAAAACAGAACTAAATGAATTACCCTTAAATACGTCTGATAGTTCGACTGATACCTTAATTCCTAATAACGATCTTACCATTGTTTATAAGACAAGTGGGGAAATAGAAGAGTAAGCTTTTGTCTCCTAAATTCAAGATTTTAACACTATTTACATCCAGAAAGAATTAATAAGTGATTTATTAACAATTCTATAAAATAAATCTTACTTAAAATGGATTTTTATATCCAAATGAATTTTTCCTTTCAGATTACAAACGAATCCTACACAAAATGTAGAACAGCGATTGGTCGAGGCTGGAACAAGTAAAGGGGACTTCAGTGAAACGAGTGCGCCGTTAATTTCTCGATCACCAAGCAGTGTGTGTCCACCGTCTCCTATTCATCAGGAAGTCATAATCGATAATCCTGACAGGCTAGATGACGTAGATGGCCTTCCTTTGATTCAATGCGATATTCAGCTGCGAGTTCAACAAATCATTATGGAACACAAGGTACCAGAAGTTTGTTACAAATAAATCAGTTTCTCAGTTCTCATTTTTTCCTTGCTAACAAGGTAGTTTCTTCACTGCTAAAATGGAGATCCAATATAGAAAATCAAGCTTGCCAGAAAGACATATCGTTTCAAATATAAAAAATTGTGGTTTTCTTTTAATATTTTAATTGAATATTAGCAAATCATTTTTTAATTGCTTGATTGTGAAATCTAATCTCTAATTAAAATCTCTTTCGATTTTAAAGAAATTTTTTCTATTCAAGCCTTTTCTAAGCAAAACTATTTTTAATATTTGATTTGTTGAATCTCCATTGCAGAAAAGTTATACTCGAATGACGAAAATTATAAACAGATTAGCCCTTGAGAAACACAATTTAAGTAATTGTTTATGTTTCGTCACTCGTTTGTGATCATCGGGCTTCACAGTGAATCCGCTAATGCATTAAAAAATACCTATCTTTTTACTAAAGTGAAAAGAGTCCCCTAGAAGTACAAATCGTCCTCTTTAAACTGCCCTCTTATTAGAAAAGATTATATTAGCTTTTATGTTATCGAATGTTCGGTTATCATTATTTAACGTATAATTGTTAGTACATTTTATAGTTTATTCTGCTGCTTACTACTTGTGATATATAGGGTAAATTTGTTGATTTCAAAAATAAATATACGCAACTTTCTCGCAAGGTGAAGTATTTCAGCCAAATCTTCCTGTAGAAAATCTGTGGAATAAAATAATATTTTTAAAAATTGTGAAAATATAGGTGAAAATTTGTTAGATTATTAAAGAGTGTGAAGTATTTTTTGAATAAAGTGAAACTATCGTTTATAAGTAAAACTGCTTTTTTTTTTTCTAGAATAAGGTCTTTGCATGATAATGATATATTGGAAACTAATTTTTTTTTAATGATAATATAAATCATGCAGTAACTTTCTCCCTACAAAATTCCATATTCGGTTTTAAAATACAAAAAAAAAATTATGCCCGAAGCTGTGAAGTCTGAGTAATATTTATATTTTAATATGTAAGATCGACATAAGAATGTCCTTTTTTTTATTACATATCGCACTTTTCACATAGCACAATGGATTGTTACTAATAAACCAAGTTAGTAGCTGACACTTATATTAAAAATTTGGAGACACGTTTTTTGTTCTTTTCTATTAAAAGATTTTATCTATGTATTTTTACAGTTAATTTTAGTATGCTATTTTTTTTATGAAGCAATAGTTTTATTTTATCGTTTTTTGTTCTGTTACTTTGCACATAATACGAACACTTTGCAAGACACAAGTTTGATGGTGGTTGATTTTTTTTATCTAGCACGAAATAACTATTTTTATTTTATGTAAAAAAAATGCTAAGGTATTTTTTTTTTTTTGAGTGCAGCTTAAAGAAGAGGCGTTACGAAAAGAACTTCGTACAAATAGATTGGCTCTGATCAAGCAAGCCTGC
The DNA here is from genome assembly GCA_032164275.1 of Synergus coniferae. Lineage (NCBI taxonomy): Eukaryota > Metazoa > Arthropoda > Insecta > Hymenoptera > Cynipidae > Synergus > Synergus coniferae. The sequence continues at coordinate 7,523,222 of JAUEJJ010000045.1, forward strand.
AATCACACTGTAGATACGGATCGAATCGATGACATAGTAAGTAATTTTACAAGTTAAATCAAATAGAGTGCATCTGGATTTTATTGAATCAAAGCAATTAAAAATCTTTTCTTGCTTTTAGGGTTCGCTTCCTGATTCTGTGGAGAGTGCTGGTGATCATGGAGAATCTATTCCTTCCGATATGTCCTGGGAAGCAGTGGAAGAATTGGCACCAGCTCCGACGCTTTGGGTACCTGATCATGCTGTCGATTGTTGTATGGGTTGTGGTATCGAATTTTGGCTAGGAAGGCGTAGACATCATTGCCGGTAATTTTAATTAATTAGTGAATAGAGGCTTACGAAATCTCTAAAAAATCTTTTGAAACCACTTGACATTTTTTTAAATCTTTGAAATTTTAAAATGTACACTAAAAACTTGAGTGACTAGACTTTTGTAATTAAAGACATCTTTCAAATAATGAAAATTCAAGTCTAATTTTCAGATCGTGTGGCCGAGTTTTTTGCGCAGACTGTTCAGAGAATACAACCCCTTTACCAAGCGAGCAACTTTACAATCCAGTAAGAGTATGTAGCAGCTGCTTCTGTCGACTTCATCATCGAACTAGTCCATGTCCGTGCAATATTCAGCAGAACAAAGTAGAAAACGACGTGGAAACTGAGTCAAATTTTGAAGGAGCTGCGACGTGCCAAAGAGCGACAAAAGCCTCGTCACAGGGAGATGAAGTACAGTGAACTGAACAAAACAGGTTTCTCTAGATGGAAACGTGAAAATGTAACTTAACGATGACACCGATTCGTGAGTGTCGAATTTATACATAATTTGTATCGTATACATGCATTATACAAGCCGCGTGAACAACGCGCTAGATTATCTGAGCGATCTAATATTTATTGTTAGAATTAATAATTTGTACGAAATGGTGTATAAAATTTATGAAGAGGAAATAAGCGTGGCAGATCTGAATGAGCGACGATACCAGACGCTATGTATATCTTAGAAATAGAGTCAGACGAAAAATTTTGGCTCCTTGGTATGGTAATTCTGGGTTTTCGATTTAGGTTTCGACTCGAAAAGGATTAGACACGTTTTGAGCAGGCTGTGAAAGAATTTTCATGTTTTAGATGTATTATTGAAATTGCTATTTATTGTTGGCTCTACCGCTAGGTGAAAAGATTCGCTGGGTGGTTGCTGCGAAATTCTATGTATAGTTTCGGTAGAGAAAAATTGGAATATTAAATGTCATTACCGTGTTTTAAACGTAATTTTCGGTCTCAAATTCTCAAGTCTTGGTATTTACCTATCATCGATATCTAGAAATGAACTGTTGAATCGAAAACTCTATTGATTGAGAACTTCGATTATTGATTAAAATCTGACTTAGTCAGCAGTTTCCATTTCTATATGCCGATGTTTCTGAATTCTGACTCGTCTGATTCTTGAAGGAGCACGCACGTGATATTTTGCGCTCTTTCGCATTTTTAAATTCTGAATTTTAATACATAACTGGTTAACCTGAAGTCTGAAATATTGCAGATTTTAATGCTCCGCGATTTGGATAACAAAACAGATACGCCAATGAATAGTGCTCTCAAATTCACGACGAATATTTAATGCTGGCTATTCATGCTATATCGTATAAACGGTTAAAACATCATAAACTATGTACATATTGACAAATTGATTGTTGAAGGTCATTGCAAAAGAGTCAAGTATTTTCGCGATCTGAACTATGTAGTTGTGACCGCGTAGTCCTAACAGCGATTGCACACATAAATTTGCGGAGTGAATAAATAAAATTGTTTATTTACAGTAATACGTCTTCTTCATCTTGATTGTATTATGTATTCGTAAATTGCATCTGTTTCAATTGTTTTTTCTTGACAATGAATGTTTGCACGGGTAAAGATGCTATTTTAAAAAATGTATCATTCGCATAAGTCTAACACTAAATATAACCGCATATTAACTGTACTCGTAATTAAATAAATAATTGTTAAACTTATGCGAATGATACATTTTTTAAAATAGCACCTTTACTACAACTTTGACACTTGTCGATCCAGAATAGTCGCGAATCTTAACTGATACAACACGTATCACACCGTCCTTGCCTGGGTGAAGCTCAGTGACACGTACAAGTTGCCACTTGAGAGGAGGAGGAAGATAATTGTCCTCTTGCAGAAGAACCAGGGATCCTAGTTTAATAGGATCGGACTTAGTACTGGACCATTTGTAGCGCTGCTGCAACTGATGTAAATATTCCTTTTGCCAGCGGTTCCAAAAGTGTTGGATCATTTGTTTGCTTCAGAATCACCGTATGCAATGCTTGAGGCAAGGATTGATTCCAGCCCAGCTTGATTTGCCAGTTTTTGAAGAAAAATATTTGCTCTTATGGTTGCGGGACCTATATAAGTCCGAGAGGATCGAAAATTTGAGATACGCGTGACAAAATCGTCCGCTTTGCCACCTGTTGCTGCTCAGGAATTCGTACCGAGTATCTTAGTATATCTGAGTTGAAAACCCACAGCAAATCTAAAGCTTTTGGATCCTTGTCTCCTTGAATCATTCGAAATCCACCCACTGAGTCTTCTGCAGCAAAAACTTGTTCATCATTTGATGCCCATTTTCGAAGTGATAGGCCGGCTGTCTCCAAAACCGAGGTGAGTTCATCTTTAAGGACTCACGCCTTGTCGAGGGAATCTGCACCTGTCAAAAGGTCATCTACATACCATAAAAATCAGAAATGATCGCCTTACTTGCAATTTGGTACTTTTCCTTCAATGATTCTTTAGATACTGCTCGAATGTGATAATAAATAAGCGCGTTAGAATCTTCATATCTTTCATTTAGACATTTCCAAGCGAGTTCATAATTTGCTTCTGAAGTACTCAAATATTTGAGCCGCTTCCCCTATCAGTGCTT
>JAUEJJ010000045.1:7592006-7608759 GCA_032164275.1 Synergus coniferae
TTGTCTAGAATTTAATAGACTTATCTTAAAAATCTCTAAACAATTAGCTACTATCAATAAATATAATTTAAGAATTACGATTTTAGAAAATTGACTTGAAACTTCTGCTATTCGTTCCTTTTAGCTCCCAATTCTTTTAGAAATTATCATTGGAATATATTTCAATCTTAATACTTCCATAGAAGTATTAAGTTCTTGGGTGACATTTTGAAAATAAACCCTTGGAATATACTTCCACATATCTAAAAAATTTTTTTGCTGGCGTTAATAACTTTTCATGAACAAAGGTCGTAAAAGTGGCGCTGAAAGAAAACATATTAGTGCAAAATGGCGCTACTCTTTAACGATAACAGTTGAAAAGAAACTAAATAGCAGAGCTAGAGCGAACATTAAACAGATTTTCATGGTTAATGGTTTTGTGCCCCTGCTATAAAGTATAAATAGTGTCAGGAAGCCCATCATATACAAAGAACGTCGATGTAGGAAGAGTGCATGTTCTTCCGAGCCGTTTCCGGTTTTGCTCACGTGCATGAGACATTGCTTAGCCAGAAGGCATCGCACGCGAGTGCTGAGTGCAAAATAATCCTTTTAAAATTTCATAACTATACGATAAGCATAAAAGATTTAATATCCGGCACTGGTAGTCAACGCTGGACGTAATGAAAAGTCAAGACCCTTTTGTTTAGCAAGCTCTTCGTTTCAACGCGTCCCAGCTTTTCACATTTATTGCGGCTACATTAAGCTCGAAGATCTTATAAAACTTCATTAGTCTCTATTTGTGTGCGATTTTCGCCAAGGATTGAAAGTCTCGCCGTAAAATGAGGCACTTTGCAACGCTCGGTTGAGAAGATAGGAGGAAGGTTTAAGTTTAATTAATGGAAGTGTAAGTGCCAAGTGTCCTTGTGATATGTGCTATAAATTTCCTGAGTGAGGATTTAATTGCGCAATCAATGGAAATACTTTCATGGAACTTATTCGCTAATGAATCTACAAATTTGAATTCCTTTCAATTTCAAAATGTTGCAGAAAAGTATACTGATGAGTGTGCAAGACTTTCGACCCAAAACTTCATGAACCCATTAAATTTTTTGGAAGCTGTATGGAAGCAGACAGTAATGTTTTTGTTGTCCAGCAATAATATGAAAATTTTATAGTCGCTAGCGACACTTTTCTGAAGAAGTAGGTTTACATTGGCAAATCTAAACGATTCGTAGCGAATTATTCTTACAACCTGCCAAACTATGCTTGAAACTGACATAAAATACTCGAAACGATTCAAAGTATTCTTTCCACTTGAGGAACTTTTACCCAGATCCAAAGTGATTCTATAGACAAAGTTATTCGTTTGCATGGTATCTTTCATACCTTCTTCCTGATTTTTATTTAGAGGCGATACAATTTTACAGGAAACAGATTTGATTTAAGAAAATAAACAAACAGCAAAAATGAGTTCTGTAAAGTTTGACACACATGGAATAAACCAATAATCGTTTGTCATCTTTTGCTATTTACTTTTTCATCAGTTGCCGTTATTCATTGCTGCGTGCTTTTCATCTGAAAAACGAGAATGAATGCAAAGAATGTAGTTTTTCTTCGTTATGGTACTTTATCCTCAATTTCAGAATACTAAATTTTACCACTAAAATTTCTTGAATGGATATAAATTTCCAAAACGAATAGGAATATATCACCCTTGATATAAAGTTATTTCCGTATTCGCACGACAATTTTTTCTCAGACATTTTTTAAATTATATTTCACTAATAAATCTTTAAATTTGTAAGTTGGCATTTTAAAGGATCGAAATTCTAAGTCGATTATTTATATATAATCTATTCAAAATTATCTAACTAAAATTATTTAACCGATCTTTGTGGTACAAAATGACACAATTTGAAGATCATGCAGTGCACAATTTTTCGTATAATAAGAAATTTGCTATTCCCCAAGCCCCATTCTTAAAATTCTCTACAAGCAGATGATTAATCTATTTCAGGCTGAAAACATCATTCTTGAAAAATCTAAAGACGCTCTTCCAGCCGAAGAGTTATTATTTTCGACGTATTAAATTTTAATTACCCTTTTCACTTCCATGTGATTAAAATTAATGGTTGCATACCACTTGCATAAGTTCGTGTCTTAGACTTAAAAAAGTCAATACGGCGAGTACCCGCTCGTTACCTTCGTGCGGACCAACCGAAGGTGAAGGTTATTAATTGCAGGAGAAGAAAGGTGAACATCGCCTTGCGTGTAAAAACGGGTCACTTTACATTCAGTGAAAATAAAGGAGCGCCGGCTAAATGTATTGCAGATCGCTGTTTACAAGGTCTTGTCTTAAGCTCGAGCACGTTCGTTCCTCTTCAAAGGTTTTATGAGAATGAGATTTTTGAACCTTATTACTGCTCGTCTTTGTTACTACTTCTTAGAAGAAATACGTATCAGGAAAAATCTTCTTTGAATGAAAATTTCGAAAAAAATTTCACAATAAAGAACCTTACGACACATATTCTTTATCTTTAATCAAGTTATCACGAAATTCGCCAATATAAGTCAGGTTTCAATGCTTCTAGGTGGAACAATAGACAACGTGAATGTACAGATTTATGCGATTGCTATATACATTTATATGCACAAAGTGTAAGCCATTCTCTGCATCTGTACTGTCATCTCTATAAAGTATAAAACGTTACTTTTGCTCACTTACTCTACATATATCGTGTATTACATAAGTTATTGTCTTTTGTATATCTTCAGCTTTCTATAAGTTACATATATCATTCCTTTTATGCTAATTTTGTTCTCATGAAATTTTTCTCATAATTAGCAACACTTTTTCAAATTGCTTATTAGCATAACGAAAAAATAGAAAAATAAGAAAAGAATATGATTCCGATTTTAATAACTGGCAAGAGGCTCAGCGGTCATAGGCAGTGATGTTAACCAAGAGTGATTTTTTCAACTGTGCAAGCATCGTCCTTGATGATGGTCTCCAACAGTTCCAGTGGTCAGAGTGCTTGTCGGCCAATCGGAAGCTCAGCGGGATAGCTACAGAGTTTATAAAACCCCCTCTTGGTTATTATTACCAGTCAGACATGACAAGTTTATTGTTTTTCTGTCTCTCTGTATTGACGGGATTTAATAATTCAGTGTTCACTGAAGAAAAAGACATCAATGATTGAAAAAGTAGCGAAAAGCTAATTGTCGGATAAATTTAAGAATTCAAGGCACTACTGAATGCAAGAGAATTCAAAAGATGGTTGATAGTAAATAATTTTTGACAAATATCAATGTTGAACATATTAAAGCTTTCTGAACGTAGTTTACTTCTGTTTTATGAAACGGTTCATCAATTCTGCAGGTTGTTTTTCATGCCTCTGATGAGTGGCTAGGTAGATTCTTCCGGAAGTAAAAATTCTTCAGAGATCTGAAGAAGGAAGTATGCAACTAGATCTGAAAGTAAAGGTTTGTACTTACCATTCAGAGGCGTTCTTTCTCAGAAAGATCTTGATTGCTAGGTGAAGTTCAGGAAAAAGGAAGAAGGAAAATATTGTCTTACGTATGAAGTAACTCTCACAGTTCTTTGACACCCTTGATATTACGAGTGCATTGCTCTGAATACAAAAAATCATCTTCGTAAATTATAAGAATTGCAAGTAAACATTTTGTCTAAGGTGTTAGATTAAAATATTGGAATCTTCATTGAGTTAATTTAATTTAGATAGTACCATTGCTTGATAATAATGTAAATTAAGTAAAGGAATTTAATTACCAGTTTTAAAAAACCAGTTAATTTCACGAAAAATCGACACCAGTTAAGGCAAAGAAAGATCTTGCTTCTTTTTTTCTTCAGTCTTGACCTCGTGTTAACTCGCTTCTTGTCTGATTGCCGGTGGAGACAATTTTCTCCCAGAACTTTTTTTTTAACACTGTCCACTGTCCAAGTGTCGAGGAACATTTTCTGGTGAAAAGCAATTACCCACGAGGATTCTTTCAATTTATTTTGTTTCTTTTTCCTAGGTAAAGTTTTCTAGTTTCTAGTTATTATTTAGCGCTGTAAATAATTGGATAATTTTTTGTTTTAACAATTTAATTTATTGATTACTCTCAACCTATGTATCTGAAGCTTTTTCTTTTATAAATCTTCACCTTGTTCAAAGGCAGTAAATAAACAAACACAACCTTCATAGAAATTTGAGAAATGTAAGCGGCTTGTTAAATATTTGCAATCGAAAAATAGTCAAGCAAAAAGAGGCGAGGGTAAAAAAACTTCCAGAAATTTTTTTAATCTCTCAATTTTTCAAGGTCGTCTGGAGCAGATACGAAATCCCCCAACTTCTCCCTGTTTTTCAGGTTTTGTGGTATCTCAGGTAATCATGCTAAGTATTCAAAAGAAGTCACAAGAAAAACTTCTGGAATTAAAATATTAGTAACCTGTCCTCTTGCGACTGGGTAATAACACCGCAAATTGGTGAAAATTCATTAAAGCTTTTTGCTAAAACATACAGTAGATAACATTTAATTTTTAACAATTATTGTTTGATTCTTTGCCAAATCTTGCTGTTGTATATTTTTTAAAAAGAATTAATTCATTCATTCGAACGTAAGTTCACTAGTTAATTAAAAAAGAAACTAGGTTTTAAATCTGGAAAAACAGATTCTGCTCGATCCTTTTCTGAATCTGGAATCTATATGTATATTAATTACAACCCTGGAAATATATCGCCCTTATGTAAATTATCATTTTGCACATTAACTATTGAAATTAAAATACATTAATTACATTTGAAAAAAGCTTTTACGACAGGCAATTTATAAAATTATTACTTTGTGGCGAGTACCCGATTCAAGGCAAAACGCTGGAGGATGCACTTTCATGGTCGCTTGGTTAGATAGAAAAATTGAGTAGCTGGATGCGATACATTCGAAGCGCACTAAACGTCATTCGGAGCTTGTTATTATGCGAGGCGAGGATTCTTGTTTGACGGTTCTCTTACAAAGAACATAATAGCTTTTCTCAATAACAGGTGTGTCAGTTTAAATATTAAAAGCTTCACGCCACAACATCACCAATAAGAATGATATATTCATGTTTCTTCGCAAATTGTATGCATGCAGAGTGAAATGAACACTTTTACATCTCGAAATAAGAAACCCAATTTTTGAAAATTCAGTTTAAACTAAAAATATTGACATTTACATTTTCATTATTATGAAATTCCCTATTCGAGAACAAGAATATTCATGTAATACGTTAGTATGTTATTATATATAGCGGTGGAATTAATGCTTTAGGGATGATTTACTATCAACGTAAATAAAATTGAAAACGATGTTTCGTTTCCTTGAAATAAATGTTTACTGAAGTCTTGTAAACGAATTTATATTCAAATGCATCTCCTTATCTCTCTCTCGTAAATCATCAGTTAGGCATGTAAATAAACAAATAAGCATGGCTTATTTTGTTATGAAGCGGTGCTACCTTCATGAATAATTCATTAAGGATCAGGATCTGGAAAATCGTCTTTTGATGGGAGTTACCGACAGAGGCAGACCTGCTATAGGCCGATTTGCTTTTCAAGATTGGTTATCATAAATGCGCTCTTCGACCTTATAAATAATAAATAATATATTGGCCTCTTGATAATATGCGTCACGAAAAAACCAATTTCTGAAGTAAAGTAGCCAAATCAGGTTTAAGATGACATAAATTCGAGGGAGTAAAAGAACCTTTTTCAATAAAGTGCCTTTTTTGTAGCTTAAATTTTATTAAGCACCCTTAAAGGCTATTTATCATCATTAAGGTCTGACGATGATAAATAGAAATGCGAGATAGTCGCATCTCTGCGTATTTCATATGTTTCCTCTATTAATTTTCAACATTCCGTGTAAGTTATTTAACCATGAAAAATGGATATTTTTTTATTGAGAATTGTGTATAAATATAAATTATAAAACATACTTTGTGATTTTTAGGATTTGGGAAGAGTAAGAACGAAAGTCTTGTAAATTTTAGTAAAAATGGATAAATTCCAATCATTGATTTATAGTTATTTTGAAACTGGGTTAAAAATAGAAATGCAATTTAACAGATCATTAATTTTATGGGGAGACTAATGCATTTTAAATTGTTAAAATATTTTGTTCCTTATTCATAAGTGAAATATTCAAAATAATATTTTTTTGAATGAATAAAACTGAGTTCTACAAAATATACGAATTAGGTTTTTATTATTTTTAGCACGACAATATTAATTCCTTTTATTTAATTTTTAAATTTTGTCGTAGAAGGGTCATATACCGACTGCTGGAAATTTCAGTGAGTTTAAGGAGTTAAAGTAACCATGGACAGAGCCATGGAAGTCACTGGAAGTCACTCCTTTTGATCCTCTGTTCGTATTCCTATTTTACCGGCATTAGAGTTACCAGTGAAAGAGAATTCCAAGAGGGCTCTCATCAAATTTTAATCAAAGTTATTAGTTTTTCTACTATTATTTGATTTAAAGTATAAAAAATATAATTAATAACTAAAAAAGGAACTAATTCATGACTAGAGTGGAGTAACTGATTTAGATTAGTAGTTATAATTTTAAGTGATAACTGATTCAAAGCACCAAAAACACAAGAAATGGCTTGTAGGAAAAAAGAAATTTTTCTAATTTGTTTTTCGGATATTTGATTAGTAATTCAGTTGTTAAAAAAAATGTGTAGTTCAGATTTCAGAAGAATTGATGATGTATATAATATTAAGAATATTTTTTAGTAACAGCGGCCCCCATCCAAATATAACCGAGCTAAGTGTTACTTAACCTCGGTGATAGAATAAGACAAATTTCTAGTAGAAAAAGTTATCCAGTACGGCACTGTAATTTCTCCAGTGAAAATGGACTTCTTCATTCAGACAGTGATTTTCAGTAGAAAATGTCTTTTCTGGTCAGACATACCAATTCTCTTCCCAATTTTTTTAAATCAAATCTTCCTCCTGACATTTTAGCTAATTTAGAATAGTGTAAAGATTCAAAAATTATTTTATAATATTATATTTTTATAAAGGTTTAAAATGATTTAGTAGTAAATTAAGAAATTCTTTCTGACAAATTTAAGATAAATCTTCTTAAATTATTTAAAATCTGTCAAATCTCTAGAAATCCTTTGAAATTTTTTGAAATCATTGAAATTATTTTAAAATTATTTGAGCTTGTGTCAAGAATATGATTAAGTTCTTTCTGAGAAAACACGAGATCAAGGTAGATGAAAAACTGTAAGCAGAAGAGAATCTACTACCCGAGTAGTTGATACATTTTCGAGGTGTACGAAAACAACACCCTCGAGGGTCATGGCAGCATTTTGCGGCCACGTTGCATCCGGGTAGCTTCACTTTTTCTCCTACTTTACCCAGAAACTTGAATTTTTCTTTGTTCAACCTTATAATTAGTTTCTACAAACCAATAATGATTAATTGCGCGTCAATTTCAAGATAACTAAAACCAATAAAACATGATTTACAAAAAGAAAGTATGGGAATATTTATTGAATATTAATTTTAAATAATTATTTTGTGTCTGAATTGAAGTAGGAAATCTCGGTCTTGTCGCTGCGAATTGTTTCCTTCGATAGAAAAGATAGAAGACTTACATCGGGGTAGTAAAAACTATCTTTACGGTTCAAGCGATGGACCAAAGAGGTGTTCTCGGGCTGACGCGATTAGTTATTACGAGGTATTAAGTAGCCTTTAATCCGTCTTTATGTCTTCAACTACTAAGGAACAAAGAAATAAAGTGAAATCGACTTTTAATAACCTCAGCTTTTTACGAAGTGATAAACACTACCTCGCCTCTTCCTCTTTTAGAATTATTTTAGTTCAACTCTATCGTGATCATCTTATAACACTTTTGTAAATAATAATGTTTCTTAATACATTTATCTATGCATGAAACCACAGCAAAGCAGTTTTAACATTTCGATTAAGCAAGATAATAAAAATCTTCCACAAGTAGACTCCAGTTGCACATAAATGTCTTATCTCTATTGTTCACTTCATAAAGTTACACGTTTCGTCGTTTCCAGACGATGTTCAACTCTGATAAGGATGATAATTCAAAAGTTCGCTTTATGAATTCCACTCAAGCTTGAATAATAATTTCGAAAAGATACTTCTTCTCAAAACTCCGAAATACTTATAGTATCTAAATATCATTCTTACAGCCACTCGATTAACATGTATGAAATAAAAAATATCATTCCAGTGAGAATATGTATATCAGATTAAATTATTTAAATTCCTTAAATTGTATTTCTTTAAAAGCTGTGCAACGCTATTATATTTGCAACGCGATACCTGGGCCATGATCACTCTTTTTCATTTTTTCCCATAAAAGTACCTGCAGTTCAGAAATGAAGAGACGTACACGTTGCGTGGATTGGGATCGCTTACATTTAAAAGGTACATACACTCTATGAGTCACACGCAACCCGTATAAGCATTGCGATTAACAATTATAAGTCATCGCCAGGAGTCACTTCATAAATAAATAAGAGAACAAACCGTATAATTGAGAACGTGGGATTGATGTCATATTTACAATTTTCTACAAATATAAATTTTGTGAGTTGTGTACTCTGAAAGATAAAAACTTGCATCGTTTTAAATATTATTCGAAGTATTATTTTTGGAAATTCAAATATCTAGTATTTATGTTTTGAAGTTTGTCGCAGTAAACAGCTACATAAGCCAATCAAAACAGAAATTGTTGGCAAAGTGCATCGTTTTGCTGCCTTTTTTTCCTTTTTTGATGGTCTTAAATGCCTCTTCCGTTCACTTATGTCGGCTACTTATTTTTAAAAATGGCGGCGTCATAAAAGCATAAAGTGCAAAACCACCACGGCACTGACAGCCTCATCCTGTCTCTGTAAAATATCTGATGTACGACCACTTCTTTCTGTTCTTTCAAAGATTCTGGAATAGTGTGTTAAAAAATGTTTAATCTTTTCCTTCATTCTAAATATTAGCACTCTTGTTTCCCAAGAATTTAACCAGATGATGAAAGATTCGTAATTCGTAGTTGAAATTGTTGAACATGTGAATCCATATTCACTAAAATATTATCAAATCTGTTTCTAATTATAAGTGTTCAGAATATAATAAATTATTCCTGTTCATCATTTTGACAGAAGAAATAAAATGAGCATTGCAGTAAATAACATTTGAGTGGGGATATAAATCAATTTATTTCATCAAAAGCACGACAATTAGTGGAGTCGTGAAAGTACTTTTTGTTTCGATCATAGAGTAGACTATGATTGGTGAAAGATGATACGATGCTGCAAAAGACGTACTCGAGAAGCTTAAACAGGAATTCAGACGCTCGTAAATTATAATTACTTCTCGTTGCCAACTTTCAGTGCAAAAAGATCACGCTACGTGTTAACGATGCCTTCGTGTCGACGAAATTGCTTTCGCGACTTTGAATCTCATCATGAACATTCAGATGAATTCAATAGAATTTAATAAAAATCCCAACAATCCAATGTAATTCAGAGAAATGTAATAGAATTTGCAAGATTTGTAGCGAATAATCAGTGAATTTGATAATCAGAGACCTAATTTTCACAGATTTAAACTTCAAGACAAATTATCAGAACTGAAAACTGTATATACAGTTTGCAACAATGTACGTTCAGAATCAGCAAAATCTTAATTAAACTTCGAATCTGGCCGCGATGGTAAGGCACTTTAGTAGAACTGACCTTGCTATACTAGCAAGTGGTTCTTATTACTGAGATTATCAACTATAAAAGTAAACGATCTTCCATTACGAGAATTCCTGGATTTGCTGGTAAGCTAGGAGATGAGTTTTCCTCTACGAGTCCTTCCTCCAACATTACGTATTATCTTGGTATCGTGAAAGTTATAAAGTAGAAATCCTGGAAACATGTCTATCATATGATCTTGAAATTCCAGCAGGGCATCATTATTCCCTGATCCTGACAAACTTGGTGCTCTACTTCTCTCTCACTTAGTATGCAAGTACGTAAACTTCCTCGTTCAGAATTTACAAGTATAGAAGACCGCAGAATTTTCAAAGTGATCACGCTTATCAGCTATTTTACAAATGCAAATCTCTAGTGAAAATAGAGAAAATTTCTGGAGATTGAGAACTCTTTGGAACTTCTGTTGATGTGTCCGAAATTATTCACGCTCTCAGCAAAAAATAACCGGGCCAGGTTTTCGTGGTTTTTTCGAATAGGATTCCTCAGAATTTAAAATAAAAATTACTCAACGTAATGGAAATATAATCTCTTTATAAAATACACAACTTGCAAATCTATTTTCTTTGATCATCCAAATCTTCCGAGTGACAATTTAGCAAGCCGAAAACGAACACAGAGACTTTAACGCCTCAGTAGAGAGAGATAAGTTTGTATTAGTAACTTCCCATCACATCAAGACGATCTAAAGAGCGCTCGTCTTTTTAATTACTTAAATTAGTCCTCTCATCTTATCTCACTTGAAACGAGTCTGATTCCACTTCCACTTGCTTTCAGATACTTGTTTGGATTACCTCGTGCTCTGAGCACGTGTTCGCGAATGGGCGCGTGCGTAAATGCACTTCACTGAAACAGGATTTCTCCCTTCATCCTTCCACAAATTCTCTTTGACTTTTTCTGATGCTTTTTTTTTCTTTTTACTTTTCTCTCTTTTGGTTTGCGATTCTCGAGGATTGTATGCACAAGTGGAAAAGTATGGTAGCTATATGGCGAATATATAGAATATAGGAGACAGTTGGGAGCAGATCACTGCTTCCCATGGTAGGTGCTGCGCAGATCGCTGCACGAGCATCAGTCGTTCACAACGCGCGTTACTCTGCACAAGAAAATCGCGAACTTCGCGTCCTTTGCTGATCAATTTTCTCAAATTTAGAAGAAACCAGTGGTGAATTATTTTTAAAATTTCGGTTACACTGCAGGAATTATTACAGTAATTTACAACATCTCGCTGTCTTTCTTTTGCGCACTTTCACGTTTTAAATTAATAAAACAATTTTTTATAATGAATAATTTTTAATAAAGGAGTACTGCATACAACTGCGAGAAAATTATAATGTTATTTTTATTTTATACATTTGAAAGCATATCTTTTTTCTGATTTTTAACATTTTTTACGAAGATACTTATTAGTCATTACGTTACATTTCGAAAAGAAATATTTTCGAAATGTGGAAACTTTGTGGCAGTTTTCTTATTTTTGAAATACTTTGTGATATTCTCAAGATACCTGAATTATTTTGTATTACTCAAATACGGTTTTATATATAAAAGTCTATCAATCAGAAAAGCCGTTTTTGATGCGTAATCGACCTTCCCACTGGAGATTGATCTTTTTAATCCTTTTCTAGCGAAAGACTAAATATTATTATTGGCAAAACACGAATACGATCCTTTTTACAATTCTATCCTATATTTTAATCTTTTCTATTAATTTAGAAAAATTTAGCTTTCTTGTTAAGAAATATTCATATGAAGATAAATTTAGGACAGATTTAAACGTTTCAAAAATGTAATGGAAAATATAGTTAATAAAAAGTTCGTGTTGTGGAAATATGAAGTTTGTACGCTTTGTAACAATTTCTATTATTAGATTATTAGATGTAGGTAAAAAGAAATATGGAAGAAATGAGAAATTTTTACCCTCACTTTCTGGAAGTTAGTAACAATTTCTAAAGCAACGTGACACCTCAGAATGACAGAAAACTTTGTCTTATATATGTTTCCCCCAACTATAAGTTCCTTTACCGATTCACGCCTCAACTTCACAGAAACTTTTTTCCCTTTTACGAAAAATTCTTCGAATTTATTAGAACGGAAAATTCGACCCCAGATAAACATCAGTCTTCATTATTGTTTTATTATTTCTTGGTATTATTACATCTATCAATCTTTAACCCTAATCTCTGATCAGGAAAGGATACAGCACAATATTTTGCCATACCCTATGCTTCACTCCCCCTCTCCTAATTGGAAAGGGGTAGAGATTTTGATAAAAATTTTTTCAAGTTTCAGATTCACCTTTCTAGCAAAAAATGTTTGTTAAATTAATAACCATTTGGTTTTTCACATTCAGAACACATTCGTAACGTATTTCAAGCAGAAAATTTACTGTTACTTTGAGTCTCACCTCCCCTCTCTTCTCCTAAAGTGTTATATAAGTTAAAAGTAGAATGCCCGATAAATTGCACCTTTTATTTTAGCAGGAAAATTGCAATTTGATATTAAAGCCAGGTATTTTCCTTTTCAAAAACCAACGAGTTTTAATTTAATCGAATTTAAGTTAACATTATTT
This sequence comes from Synergus coniferae, assembly GCA_032164275.1. Lineage (NCBI taxonomy): Eukaryota > Metazoa > Arthropoda > Insecta > Hymenoptera > Cynipidae > Synergus > Synergus coniferae. Next base: position 7,604,344 of record JAUEJJ010000045.1, read on the forward strand.
TCTTTTTTTTTCTATTGGAAGAAACTTTAAATTTAATTTTCAAGAAGCTTCCAACTTAAGAAGCATTCAGAATTAGAATCTATCCATCATCCAAACTTTCCGATATTTAAATTTAAAATTGATCAAGTTAGTGAATTGCAAGTTAATTAAATATTTTCAGAATTATGATCTGAAAATTAGGGAGTCTTGCTCTTAATTATCATAATGAATTTCTGATTAGCATATTGAGTGGGGCGTTGACACGGAATTTGCGGAACCTTTAAACCGTCAATTTTAATATATGTAATCCAGTCTTTCCTCTCGATGTGACCCCCAGGAAATTAATTCCTGTGATAAACGCCCACACGTGATTATTGCAAACCTGTCCATTGACTCAACTTCTGTGAAAAATATTAAGTCTATGTAAACACTTCAATTTGAAAAGTAATTCCTTTATTTTCTGCTGACAGGTTCGCATTCTTACTTTGTCGAGTTTTAAAAATCAATAAAAGAGAGTCTGACAATTCTTCTCAAAGTTTAAACAAACTGATGAGATTTTGTTCTATTTCTATACTGAATACTCGAAATTCCGAGTTTTATAAATTATGAGTTTAATATATCCATCGAAGAGAAGTCTTATTGTATTTTTCCTAGATTTGAGGACACCTGATATAGATTTCTAAGAAATGACTCGCCTTTAATGAAGAGTCGGAATGAAAAGTATTTTTATTAAAATTCCATTTGAAATATTATTTTATCAAGCTTCATTTTTCATTATTTTTAATTAGTCTCATGATAACCTTACAAAAAAGAATTTGTTCTCATTCTAATGTCGTCCTTTAATTACTACGTAATATTTAATCCTAATTTGAAATTTTAAAAATACAATTCAGGGATGAGGTTTCGAATAGAAGTTGTGGATCTTAAAAAAATACGTGTTTCATGTAATGTATCATTTCATCGAACTTTAAACGAACCCAAACAATTTTTATAATACTAAATCGATTTGCAGAGTTGACTAGAATTGGTAAAAGGGCCCTGCAGCCCAAAGCTTTGAATTCTCTCAGTCTTTGAACAATAAACAATTAAAGATTAAATTTTAAGAAGGAAAAAAGAAATCTGAGTGAATAGTGGAGTGTGATTAGCAACCGATATTGAAAGATTTAAAATTACAACCAATAGTGAAAGACGGTGCATTAGACATCCAAATAGTTTCGATGAGACGAAAAATGATCGACTTCTTGCGATTCAGAATCGGAATAGCAATGCGAATCGATTTCGGGACATAGTTAAACTGGAAAGTGGCGTTGATCATGTAAAGTCAATACTTAGGACCCAATCTTGGCCATTACTAAACACATCTACTAAAAGTTGTGGTGTCAAGAACCAGGTGCTTCCTTCGAAGAAGAAACAGGATTCGAGCAAGGACGTAAATAACAAAAACACCACCCAACATGCTGTTGCAACTCCTCAAGTACGAGCAGGAAGACTCCTGTGGCGACATTATTATCCAGAGGGTGGATGGGGCTGGATTATCACCGTGGTTGGTACCTTGATTCATATTCTAGGTCCTGGTCTTCAGCTTTCGGCACCTGCTAGTTTCATGCTTCCTGCGAGCATTAAATTTCATCATCCACCTCTGCACACATCAGGTAAAGTAAAAACAGTTGAAAGTGATCTCAGATTATTATTTGCAGAAAAAACTTTGCATAACAAAGAAGAACTCTCAGACTGTTGATGAAATTCACCCCTTCCACTGAATTATATTAAACAATTGTTTTTTTTGGTCATAAAATGGTAAAGTAGAAAGGAATATCGTTTATTGGCAATTGCAGAAATACGATTCGATTTTTTGAAAAGTTTGAAAAAACACACACCTTTTTAGTTCTGGTTAGGTCGTGGAAACTCGTAAAGTTCCCCTACGTGTTGAGATGTGACCTACTTTGCACCGTTTTCTTATCGTTTATTGGATGTTGGATTTATTATTATATACGTCGGTAAACTTATGGAGACGTCTTCTCGATTAGTTTAACGATATTAGTAATTATTACTGACGGAAAATAAGGTTCCTTTTGATTGGAATTTTCGCACAGAATCATTTTTTTAAATTGGCACAGTTGCTGCGTATATTTTTATAGATCTCGTACGTATTAATACCAGAAAACATTTGAAGCATTTGGACTGACGACAGTCTGTGGAATATGACTCAGTCATAAAACTGCGAAACAAGCAAAGACGATGCGGAACTTAGATGTATGCACGTTTCTTCGAGAAGGATTGTTTTCGGTCGTAAACTGAAATCGTTTTCGAAGACAGACGATAGCCGGAGTATATGTATAAACGTTCTTAGTAATATCACACCCGTCACAATTATTTTAGACGTCAAACCGTCAAAAGTCCCGTAAAAATGTCTCACTAAGCATTCGCTTGGCTGATTGTCGTTATATAAGCGATATATTTTCTACTATGTCCTGAGGAAATGTTTCATTTCTATGAAACATTCACAATTCTCTTGCAAGTTCAATTCCTTAAAATTTATTTTAAAAAAAAATTTAAAAACCTAGTTCTAGATTTAAGAGGTCCAAAGTTACATAAATTTCAGACACTGACCCTTTTTTATTCAATTTCGAGGGTAAAATAAAAAGATTCTTTCTTGGAAACATCTCACTTTCCGTTTTGCTCCAAATAAAAGGATTTTATGAAAACGAAATTGAAGTGGCTTCAATTTTTGAAGATTTAAATAAATTTCCAAAAAAATGCAGAAGGTTGCAAGAGACTTCCATTAAATAAAAAGAAATAGAAACAATTGACACTGCTCGATATTAAAGTTGAAGATAAAGGAAGCGTCGATTTACGAGGGGTCGTTGACGGCACTTGACACCAATCACAAACGTTCTACGACTGTTTCTCCAAATCAGAGACGTGTACTCTGTACACCTTGTAATCTACATATATATATGTATATATACGTACATCAGGAGTTGAATCTCGCAGGATCTTGTTCTACTTGTTTTCCGTCAATAAGCAGGATAATTTACGATCCTCAGGTTAATTAGGAACATTAAAAGGGATACAAGAATAAAAAAAGGTATTTATGAAATTCGCCATTCTCAGCTAGGATTTTCTGACAGAGAATCGAGTTTAAAAGACGAAAACATTTTGTAACACCTCTCCACGCACCCCTAATTGGAAAGGGATAGGGGGTGTAACCAAATATTTTCAAGACTAAGATTCGCTCTTTGACAGCAAATTCTGCGAAACAAAAAACTCGATTTTTTGACAATAATTCCTTTTTGACAATAATATTTTGTCACATCCTCTGATAAAATAGTCTGTCAGTAGTGACAGGATTTTTTAATACAATTTAATTTTCTTCAATAGGTGTGGGTATAATTTATCTTTTTTTTTTGTAAATGCAGACAAGATCTCTTCTTCCCCCAATTATAAGGTTCGTTTTACGTTTGCTCGTTAGTGGGATCTCTCTCCTTGTTCGGGTAAAGATGTCTTGAATACTTATCTTCAAGGGATCCCTTTTCTCTTTCGGAAAAGATTTACCTATAATTTTTGTTCAGTCGGTTTACCTTATATTTTAAATAGGGTTTCATAGAGATTAGATGAGAGATTTCCATTGGGCTGAGTGAAATTGCTAAGTTAACCGAATTGCCGAGAAAAAAGTTGGGGTTTGTCGACTGAAGGATGTAAAATAAATGTTTTTTGTAGTGAATAAGAACATAAAATAAGAATTTTAAAATAATATTCAATTACTATCGTTTCTTTGGTTCTACTTTAAATGACCTAAATTTTTAATACTTTACCAATTGAATTCAAGGAAAAAGTGGTTTGTTTTGTCACTAGACACCTTTTATTCTCAAAACCTTTCTTATCGATCAGAAGTAACATCTTCTGGTGTCGAAATTCAGTTTATTGATACAGTTATATAATATTTCCTCATTTTAAAGAAAATAAGGAATGTATGTGCATCCTAAAATAGCACCAAAATAGTCAACAAATTCCACAATCTCGTTATAAATACAAGTTTGTGGAACTACTATGTTTTCTCTCCTGGTTCATGTACTTGCTGTGATTGGAACTTTGAGGAAGTGGTCTTGGCAGAAAACTTTTTAGAATTCACCGTCTAATGAATATCCGTAATTTCGAACTCAACAGTCAGACCAGTTCGATTTTATTCAATCAATTCTCGTACAAGTTTGGTTTTATCTTAGATTCATACGGAGCAAAAAAACAAAATCAATTAGATCAGATATTTTTTTTTAAACTGAAGAGAAAAAAGATTAAGAAAGCAAGTTATGTAAAACAAGAAACTAATTGATAAACTTTTGTACGACAGCCCCCATCCGAACATAACCGAGGCAAGCGCTGCTTAACTTCGGTGATCGAACGAGAAGCCTTAAACAATTCCATATGTCTAAGCGACAT
>JAUEJJ010000045.1:7716256-7731083 GCA_032164275.1 Synergus coniferae
GTAAAAGTTTTAGGTTCTAAATTATGTTTACCCTTTAAAAATTATAGTTACTAGATAAAAAATTAAAACTCACGTTGCGTAAAATATTGAAAAAACAATAGAAGAAAAATTGTATACACTTTTTGACTAAAAATATAATCATTATAAAAACTGTCAAAAATTATGAACACTTTCGCTTAATTTTGATGCGCAAATTTATAAGTAAACTGTAATTCAATTTTCTAAAAGTAAGTTAACTCTGATTGAATTTTATTTCAAATAAAATTTTAAAATAATAAAATTACTGTGTAGGTTGACCTCATATTAAAGTATGAAAAAGTGAAATGAGCTGTAAAATTTATAGATCTGTTCGCGATCAAAGATTAATTTGGACTAAGGCAAACTTTCTGAGGTGCAGACAGTCTTAACTAAACGGTCTGAACTACTTCACGCACAGTCGTAAACTTAAGTAAATTGGAACCAAAGGAACAAAATCACCACTTGAGACCTGCACTTCCAGACGCACAGGGAAATCTATAATTTAACCCAAAAAAACTTTTTTATTTTCGAAACTAATTTTTACAGAAATGACAATAAAAATTTAAACTCTTTTTCAATCAAACTAAAATATGAGATATAAGTTTAATAGATAAATTGTAAAAAAAAATAAAATGCTATTATGTTTATTAAAAATTAAAATTGAGTTTAAAATTTTATGGTTGAGACGAATATGAAGTTTTTAAATTTATTTTAATAATACCTGATAATACATACTTTTAATATAATTAAAGAATTTCAAAAAAGCGCGCCAAAAAGTGGGTAGAAAAAGGAGGGATGAACCAGAAACTCATGAGACTAAAGAGACAAACAGATATTATTACCAGTAAAATTATAAATAAATTGTGAATATACTAACTCAATTATTAACATACTGATTCAAAAAATAATAAATAAATCAAATAAACACAAACCTGTTCCGAAGCTTGTTTTATATATCTGTCAGGTAAATTGGCATATTATTTTGTCATTTTTGTTAATGAAGTTCAAAAAGTATTAAATTCTCGAAGCGCTCGAAGCATTCGATAACCTAACCTGATCTGAGTTTTACGCATGCGCACTTTGACTGTGAAACATTTGAAAATTTCAAGAGAAAGTTTCAATATTTCCATACATTTAACCGATTTAACTCATGATTTAACCACACCACCAGATTTTTAAATATTATCTAATTTTCTTTGAATTGAATTGTAATTTAAAATTTAAATATTCAAGATGCCTCGAGAATTCAATATTTTGAACCTCATTGGCAAAATGACAAAACAGTACGCTAATTTACCGGACAGATATATAAAACGAGCTTCAGAACAGGTTTGTGTTTATTTAAATAATTTATTATTTTATGAGTTAGTATATTAATAATTTATTTATAATTATTCTTTACTATATTTTTTGTATGTCATACATCTATAATTTTCATGTATTTACATTTAACTATGATTTACAGATGTATTTTTAATCAATTTTAAGGTTAGAAATAAACTTATAAATGATGATTTTTATTTAAAAAAAAAGAATAGTTTAAGTATTGAATTAAAAAGCATTAAAAATTAAACATTTTAAATTAAAGGTTTATTGGAGGACTCCTCGTGGAAAGCCTCAATACCTTCCTCGCACAGTTCAACGCAAAAAGTTTATTTTTACAACTTATCGTCCGTGGACTAGAGAATTTCAGATGCAAAATGCGCATGGAAAGAAGGTCAATAAAGTGCATATTGAACCGATCAATGACTGGTCATTCTTTCGCGGAGATAGGGTAAGATTATTAAAATTTATCGATTTTCAAATCGAATTAGCTCTACTGGAATCGTGATGATTAAACTCGTACTAGAGATTAGTATGAACTTATAAATATTTTGGAAAGAATGGTTCTTTTAGGTCGAAGTCCTAGTGGGTCGAGACAAAGGAAAGCAAGGAATAGTGAAACAAATTTTTCAAGAGAGAAATTGGATTACTGTTGCGGGTCTTCATACCAAGATAAAAATGTTTGGAAAGACCAAAGATTTCGATGGTGTACCAACTTTAGAGGAAATACCACTTTTAGTTACGAGCCAAGTTGCTCTCGTTGATCCAAGTGATTTGTAAGTTTATGTTGTCATGATTAAAGTTACTAAATTTACTACATATTCTGAAATATGATTCCACTGTTTATCATTTATTATCCTTATGTTTATTATGTTTATAGACAAAGTACTAAAATAGAGTGGAGATACACTGAAGAAGGAACAAAAGTTCGAGTCTCTACACGAACAGGAAGAATAATTCCTATTCCAGTTACAGACGAAGAAACAATAGACTACAAGCTTCCTAATCTGTACAAACCTAACGAAAACGCTGATACCAAAAAAGCTGATGTCGAGGAAATTACTTTCCAGGTAATATATTTCTCTAAAAGATAAATTTAAATTCTTATTCTTTCATTCATTTTTAATGAAACAGAATTATCTATTATTAATTTCTACATCTTCAGAGAATTCTGAATCAATTGTAGAACTGTATATTGCTAATTTTCGTTTGGTAATTTGTCGTATTTTATCAAAAGTTAAACAATTTTGACATGATCTTAAAAACAACATTTGAAGTTATTTTAATTTAAAAGTGATTTTACTTCATTTTAATCTATAGTAGACCTTAAGGATTGTATTTTAAAATAAGTATATAATAACAAAATTTTTACAGCCTGAGTTGAAGACATTTGAAATGGACATAATGGACAAAATGGGCATTAAGGAAGATCGCATTCCGAAAAAAGTCTACTGGTATTAGAAGACTTCTTGTAATCTTTTGTACGCAGAATTCAAATGCAGTTTTCTGCAAAGGAGATAGATATAATAAACGATGTTTCAGTTTTAACGCATTTTGGGTTTTATTTAAAAATTTTAAGTCAAAACTACATATCCGTTACTCCAATTATCTTTTCGATTAACAATAAAGGAATAAAGGAAATTTCTAATCAAAAATAGAAATCCAGAAAATTAAATTTAGCTTTCAAATTGATTTACGAATTTTATGTGCAATTTATGTAACCAATTATAATAAAGAAGCTTAAATTTACGCCTTAGATTCCACACTATTACTTTCTTCTTCTTTGGGTTCAGATAGTTGTTGAGCTTTGAACATTTCTATGAGTTTCTCTGTTGCAGTCTTCTCATGTTTTTCCGCTGCTCCCAACGTTACCTGTAATGTAAAAATAGATCAGTTTAGAATTTAGAGATTTTATGATGCAGTAAAATATTCAATAATATGTTTCATAAATCAAATGGACATACATCAGGGTATATTGCGATATTACTGGCGGGATTCCTAAATGTGAATGGAGTCCAGGGTCCTTGAATTGATGGAAAATCAGTGTGCCAAAATTTTCGTAACCTTTCAGCTGAACCATCATGACTTTGTGTACGGACTAATTCCATCCATTTGATCATTTCTTCCCGGCTAAAATTTGCACAAGGGATCCACTGTTTTCTTCCATTAACTGAAATAAATATTAATTCAAATTAATTAATCAGCACTAGCAAGTATATTTTATGATTTATTTAAGTTTTTAGTGTGAGCAAACATACGATATTCTGCAACTATAACAGGTCCTCTGTGTCTTCTTGGTTTGAGATAAACTACAGTTCCTGGGTTAGTTCTTGCGTAATCAATTAAATCGTTTTCTATAAAGTCTCTGTAAAATAAAGTTATTTTTAATAAATATGATTTTTCTGGTCAGTTCAAAAACGAAACACAACCTGTTCTCTTAAATTCTTTAAATTAGTAAAAATTAATAAAAATTAGATACAAAAGTTTCTCAAACTCGAAAGAACTAGTAAATATAAAATTATACTAATTAGATTAATAAAAACCATCAAAATTAATTCCGAAATCGAGTTCAAAATTTATTTTTCTTAAGTATGAAAATTCTGGAATAGCAACTTAAAATTGGATACGAACTAAAGAAGTATGAATTTTAAAAATACAATAAGGCTAAAAGAAATAGAGTGCGCGTACTTTTTAAAATATATAACATTATAAAATCTACAAAATCACATAAGATTATTATAATATTTAGATTTTGAGGTTAGGATAATTAAACAGTCTTTTCTGTTGTACTTGCCTCATGCCACGACTTGATCCATTGTTTTTACAAAACTTTAGAGTCACTCTTTGTAATTGGCAAACATAACGACCGATACCATTGCCTAAATGGGCTCGGAGATAGCCCGATTTCATAAACAAATTTGAATTCGACATGATTGTAAAATGGCTAAAATGTATCTACCTAAAATCCCTAAAATTAAAAATCAATTGTGATGAATGCAGATCTAATTCCCATTTCTATCGTTGCGTAACAGCGCTTCACGCGGTAATTCAAATCGTCATTTTTAATATAAACTGTTTCTCTTAATAAAAGAAACTTAAATCTTTATTATAGGATTGTATAATTTCAAGTTCTTAGAAAAAACGACACAACTTGGCATTCCAAAAAGTAGCCTCTGATATTTTCAAATAAAAACAATTATAATTTTAATTATCCACTTAAATTTGACTTATAGTCTTACTTTATTTCTTGACTTGAAATCCAAAATTTTCTTCATTTTTTAAAAATGTATTTTAACATATTAAATAACGACACCTAAAAATATGAATAAACACCTTTTTATTTCCTCATCACTCATACAAATCAAATACTTGTAGAATTTTTTTATCACGGAAGTAACGAATCAAACCGATTCATAATACAGAGTATAGATTATTGTATTCGACTTCACTCACACAAGAATCAATTAATTAACTAATTATCTAGTTCTATTCGAATGTCAAGTACATCGCCAATCCGAACAAAAATAACAGTCTTCCAATCTTCAAGATTAAACACTTGAGTGGACAATTTGTGCTGTTTGTGAAATTTGTCATTGAATCAAAGATCCTATAATTTTTACGTATTTATTTCCCTTGTATTCTTTCAACAAAAATGTAATAGTAGAAAAATTTTAAATCTAGAAATTTCTTTACTTTGAAATTGATATTTCATCTGAAGGACGCAGGTACGAGACATTTTGACCTGTTGTAATACTTATTGCAACTAACTCTCATTATAAAAATATACGTCCCTCATCTTCGAATTTCTTAAAATATAGGACAACATCGAGCAAGATTTAAAAAAAAAAATTTTAATTCGCCACTGATAATTAGATTTTCAACTCTCAAAACAGAATTATCAACTAGAAGGAACCAGCCCTTGGCAAATCATTCATTAAATAATTATTAGATTACTACTTATTAAATTGCTCTAAATTATCAAAGATTCCAACTTCCACGTTAATATTTCAAATCACTCACCTTTGAACTAAAGGCACACCGTGCAAAATGAATAACCAACAATCAATGATTAATTAATATTTTAAACTCGTCACTTTTACAGAAAAAAATCCGTCGACATTTCTCATAATCTCCATTTTGATAAAGATCGTAAGTCTTCTTCTGAGAAATGCAATACGTATTCTTAATTGACAACGTACAAGAGATGAAGGTTTCGCAATTTTAAATATCAAAAGTGGTAAAGTAGAAATTAATTTTTAGCTCAATGGTAACAAACCTGCTTTATAAAAAAAGAAAACCTCCAAGAAATTTTACTTCTTTTACGCCTTTAATGAAATAAATAAAAGTTAGGTGTGTGTTAAAAACTCGAAATTGGTCAAATGCTTTTGAGTTATTTTTAGACTGTCACAAATCCGGCTAAAAGTTTGCATGAATGCTCTGCATGCATTTTATATTTGTAGCGGAACCTTCTAGATGGTTTTATGACTGTCCTAAATTTACTAAAAAGATTTACGAATGTTTTCCACTTTAGAGTTTTCTACATACCCCTAAAATTGCCCTAGTAATTCTACTTAAAGTAAAAATCACACTTTTTCATAATTGCTTATCATAAAAAGTAAAAGTTCTGTGTTATTTACACAAAGAACTTTTATAATATACTCACTAAAAAGTGAATACTGACGACGCAATTTTTTACTGAATCCAAGAAACGATTTCTAAAGATTGCTAAGACTTAATTAATAATAAAAAAACTCTTATTGATAGAGTCAAATTCATGAATAATCGTCCAGTTATGATAATAGTTTATGATTTATAATTCAATAATCGCAAAATGTGCATACAGGCACACCAAAATATCACACACACTTCGCTTGAAATTAGTAGTATAAATAAGGAATTAGTTATAAAATCGAATGCCAAGAATGTGGTAAGGCATGTAACTATCTGGGTTCTAAACAACTATTACTGAACAATTTAAATAAAAAAAATGTTTGTACTAGAATGCATTCACAAACTCCTATTGTAAAGTAATGATGTTCGTATTTTATGTACAACGAATATGAACCAGTTTCCAATTACTGGTTAGTAATGAAAAAAGGGCTTGTAATTAAAAGTTAATATTTTAACGGAGCCTACTGGATCCTACTGTAGAGTGAAAGTATCAGTTGTAAGATAAATGTGATGCAACAAATCTGTACAAAGTCGTGAAAGTAAATATATAAAGTAAAATTGTAATGTGTAAAAGTTGTTTCAGCGAAGAAATAAATCTTAACCGATCAGTAATTTGCCTAAAACGGAGGCAAACGAAACGCAGAAGATTACAATTTAGTGAGGTGATGAGATTGACTAGAGGTTTAGTAATTGTTTATTCTACCTTTAATCGTTTACTAAATTCTTCTTGTTGCTTTTCCCGCCACTCCTTCTTTGGTTTCATCCTTTTCAATTGACCGTCCCTAAAAAAAAAAAAACCACAAAAATTATGCTCTAACAATATTTTCCTTCTAAGGATATTCATTGAGGCTATTTTATAATATTTTACCACTGGAGATCGACAAGTCCACCTTGTCTGGCAATTACGGATTTTACTCTATTTGCAAAATCAATGGCACTTTCATCTTCTTTCCTGTACATTGGAGGAAGGTACCAAACGTCACAAACTATTGCCCAACTGGACATCATCATGTAAAGATACTGGATCATGGAGTATCGACTACTATTCCAGAATGCATCTCCAAATCTCGGATCGTACTATAAATAAATTAAAGTAAATTCAATTAATATTAATAAAGAATAGAGTATTTATACTGATAATTAAGAAATTCTCAACAATTATACCTTAATAGCAACTGGGTAAATAACTCCGCCGACTTCGAAACTGCCTTTCTTGAATTGCATTACAGAAGTGTTGTTGATGCATGTTCCCTCGGGAAAAATGAGTATTGGGGGATTTGTAGGATCAGATACGTGCTTCTTCAGTCTGCAAAAAAATGTCATTTTGGTTACAACAAATAATAATAAAGGACAAAGATAAAATACTTGAATTTATACTTTGAAAGTATACCTTTTAGTCACAGCTTCTCTGTCTTTCACTTCTGATCTTTCGAACCAAATGTGTGGAGATGCTCGAGCCAGGGCACGTTGCAAAATGCCCAGAAATCCGCCGTGTCTTTGTCCTATCTAATAATTGAATAAATCCGTCACATCTCTTTTACGACTTTACAAAACAGGGTGGCCACTCAATTAAGAAAAATATTCAAAACCATTTAAAATTATGCTTTTTAATTTGAAAATCAACATGCGAGATAAATTCCCGATAACAAGATAAATTTCCTGCCATTTCCCGGTATAGAGGCCACCCTGAAAAAGCAAAAGTTTATTGAAAGCCTTTCAAATTTGCTAAGCACCAAACTTTCCTAAATAAAATAATAATGCCAAACACCAGAATTAAATAAAAGCACAAATAAAATATATTTAAAGATGTCTGGCGTGTATTTTTTTGAATCTCATAAAATACACTCAAAATTCGAGTGATCAACCCCTCGTAAGTTATAAAAAATTCAAATTTTACAATTAGGTACCCCGGATTTATTTAAATTCCCGGTTATTTCCCAGTTTTTCCAATTTTGTAGGGTGTAGACATCCTACAAGGAGGAGGTTTAAAATTTTGTTTTAAAAAGTTGAAAGGAAATTTAATGAAATAGGAATAAAGGAAAAGCGTTGAAACGGCAGTTGAACGTTTCATTGGAACATACCAGCGAATAACAATTGTCACACATAAGAACGAGTACATCAATGGGGGAAGTATGATTAGCCACACAAATGCCCCTCACAGGACGATTCTCAGGGTTGTGGTAGTTGATGACAGAAGACAGGGCGCTAGACAAGACGGCGAAGCACATCATTGAAACTCTATGGTTGATCCACCGTTTAAAGTTTCCCTCTGGAACGTAGCCTACCGCCGCAGTACAAACTGTCAGCCACATCACCTGAAAACGACAAACTTTCCATCTAAGACAATATCCCATTTTAAAGTAGTTAAAATCCTTTTCTTTTTCAAGTATTAAAAGACAACTTCGGAAAGAATATCCTTTATTACAAAATCTGAAAGGAAAAAAGTGAGGAATATTCACCATAAGGACGCACAAAGCAAGCCAAAAAGCAGACCTTGAAGATAATAATTATTGTAAGCCAAGATTAATTTTTAAACATTTGGATAATTTTGAAATTTCGAATTACCAAACAAAAAGACGTCTGTGAGGATAAAATTGCCACATCAATTGTTGAGGTGTGATTTACAACGCAAATTCCAGATTTGGGTTTGTTTTCAGTGTTATGGATTGTAATCAAAGCGGACATCGATCTGGTTATTACTCTGAACGTTATTAGATTTGCCTGATTGCTCACCCAACGTTTTAAAGGGCCGTTTGGCAAGAACCCAATAATGAATGTTGAAAATATAAGAAGCAATACCTAAGAAGCCTCCTTGTTAGTAAAAGAATCCATTCTCGAAAGGAACTGCAGGGTGGCCTTCAAAATTCAGATTAAGAAATCAAATTTAAAAAAATTGACTTTCATTGAAAAAAATAATAAAATAATTTCATTCGACAGTTCAGAGGCCACCCTGATTATAAATTAACCATAAAAATCAGTCTTCAAAATAAACAGATCCTATATAAAATAAATATCTATAAGTAAAAATTAGTTACAACTGAATTACTCACCCCAACAAAGCAAATAAATATCCTCAGTGGAAGGAGGAAGCAATATCGCATGAAGAATCCAAACATCCATATCACTGTGAGTTTCCATGAAATAAACTCGTACTTCCTATTTGTCCTCGTTAAAAGATTCCAGTTCTGCAAGGAGAAGTAAATTTTTAGTAATTATTATCTTTCACAAAAGAATCAATGAAGCAAGAGTCTCTAAAGATTAAACGAAAATGTTTAAAATATACATAAGACATAAACAAGATCTGAAATTAAAAAGAATATTGAAACGATGATCATTTGAATAAGAAAAGTCTCAAAGTGCTTCTTTGTGAAAGTGGAACCAAAATGGAAATTCTAAAGGTACCTTCAATTCTTCGGCTTCAAATCTGGAAGTCACCTCGTCTTCAATTATAGCCTCGACTCCAGCTCTGATGTAATCAATACAAATTGCTGGTTCAAATTCCCTCTTTAATGTTTCAAAAGACTTGGGACTTGTGAGTGAGACCTGAAAAATCCACCGTAGAAAATAATCAAAGAACCATATTATAATTATTGAAAATAATTCTAAATCGAAAATTTATAACTTAAATTAGAAATCTAATGTTTACCGCTTTTTCTCCAGGACTTAAAAGATTCCCTTCTGCCTTTTGACGTTCTTCATTTTCGAGCTGCTCCTTTTGATTTTGTACTTCGGGTTCTGGGACCAAAATCAAATCCTTGGATCTGGCAATAACGGAATTTCCAACTGTTCCATTTTGTATTTTTTCTCCCTTTTGTTTGTTATCACAGGAATTGTGTTTCTGGAGAGAAGAAAGTGTCCCTCCACCTTCGTCTTCGCTTTCGCTTTCTTCAAAATGCCAAGTGCCATTTTTCTTCTTCTCTTTCTCAATGTTTTGCCTTCCAAACTAAAAATAGGATTTTAGTAAAATTTGGATTTGGTATTTAGAAAGTTAGGAAATGAAAGTTAGGAAAAAAACTAGATTCATGCATTGAATGTAAATTAAGGTCTGCTCTGATTTAAATTTTTAATTACGTCTGTGTCATTATCTCTGGAATGAATAATAAGTAATAAAAAAACAAGCTAAGTTATATTTTCCTAACTGTAAAGAGGATTTGCCAAAATCTCAGAAATATTTAGTAAGATTAAAAAAGAATGCAGGGACCAATTTAAAATTTATTTTTGGCCTTTCTTGGAAAATTCCAAATACAATCTAACTTTATCAGTATTAAACAATGAAAAAGATAAGTTACTATATTTTTTCTTGGCAGTAGAATGATATGAGAAAAAGTAAACTCGAACAAATGTTAAGGTCAGAAACGATAATCAAGGAGAAGTCGTTGCACTGCCAATCTGACAAGCAATTTCTTATTGTTATATCATTATATCATCAAATTATTGCACAGTGTGAAGAACATTCAACGACTGGTCATACTAATCGGTCGATAACGTTCGACACGCAACATAAAATGAAAGATGATGACTGAAACTCCTTTGTTTTCTGGTTCACGTGAATCCTAATAAATATTATTTAATAAGAGCTAGACTGTCATGTGGTCGAAATAAAATATTTTACAAGCTGGAAAACTTCCTAGAAATGAAAAACACTTTTTTAATGTAAAATGATTGTATTCAAAAGTGGGTAAAAACTAATACTAATAATAAAAAGGTTCCATATTATCCAGAACTTGTAACACTCCTGAATGTATAAAATATTTACAGATTATGATTACAATTGTTCACTTTTAGTTTTTTTTTTTTTTTGTAACCGAAATTGAAGGATTGAATCGTCACACTTCCTTCAAATCAACCTTTGTCCATACGATGATGGAATAAAATATCAGCACCTGAACTTTAGACTTATGTATTTAAAGCGTAGAAATACAGAAAAATACAAATTAATATCTATATTAATATCTAGTTAAGTTTCAGTCAAAATATTTTTTAATCACACACACACACATATATATATATATATATATATAATATATAGAAAGAAAAATAAAAAATTAGTTGAAATATGTTCGACCATCAAAAAATTAAGGAAATATTTCCAATTTCTGAATAAAAATATTACTAAATTAATAAATAATTTAGTATCATTTGATCATAATTAAATAAAAAACAAAGAGTAATAATAATAAATTAATTTCGCTCTTCAAATCTTCATTTAGCCACAAGTCTGTGTCTATAAATAGATCAAAATTTATGAAACTTCATATCGTCGATGATATACATAAAGTATGGTAATTTAATCAGTATTAAACATTATCTACAGGTGAAAGTGCAATCGTTAGCGTCCCAATGTTACCACCTTCTAAAACTAATTTTCTTTACAAGAAATGACCTACATTTAGTTTATTCATACCTTTGATCAACTCGTTAATTATGTTTTGTTACAAGATCTAAGCTTGACATTCAAGATTAAAAATTTAACTAAAACATGATCCTTTCAAAATATCTCATATCAAGTAGATGATTTTTTTTATTTTATTTATAAAATTTTATTTATATAAATATTCTTTCAGTTTTTGTTTATTTAAAATAACAGTTTATTTCTCTAAATGTTATTATTTCAAAGCCTTATTTTTTTAGATTTAAACCACTTTTTTCTGATTGAAAAAACGAGAACATTTACATAATTTCAGAGGCATTGATTTTGGTTCTATTTTTAACTTTCAAATTCATTCGAGAGCTTTATATAATTTTATATCTGAGGTACAAATCAAATGTGTACCTATTTGGACTGTGAACTTCGTATTCATAAATTACAGAGTTCAACGAGCTATTCAAGCTTATTTCTTATCTTTAAAAATGAATTCTGTCTCTCAAAGTCCTTCAAATGGACTCTATTCTTCCCACGTTTTCACTGATTCGCTAATTATTTCGCAATTAAAAAAAAATGAAACCCAATTTGATAAAAGAATATAAATTTAGATATTAAAAAAAGACATTTTGAAACCTTAAAAAAATAAAACCTTTTAAAACAAGTGTTAGAAAATAACGATCCACAAATGCAGGGATTTTAATTTAGCTTTTTAACTCTAGGACAAGAAAGTCTGAAAAGATAATTTAGATTTCAAGTGACTCTTTTCTCAGCTAAGAATCTAGAATAAAAACTCTTTCTAAAGAAAATGTAACTTTGTTAAATATTATTTTAAATCAAAACTCTGTCTTCTCTGAATATTTCTGTGTAATAAATTTCGAATTGAGAATCTGTAATGTAATGCAATTTGTAGCTGAATCTATTTTCACCTTCCACTTAACGTAAATTGCTTGTTTACATTCGTTTTACTTACAAAACACGCAGAACAAAACTCGGCAAGTGTGGCATCTTGATTGATAATATTAGAAAAAAAAAAGTTAAAAAATTTACAATTTCTTTCAGTGTCTTAAGAAGTGATATTTCTTTTCAATTAGGTATTAAAAAAAAACTAAATCTTCATGGGCCTATTTTCGCAGTTTACAAAGCACTTAAGTGCAAATAATTGAAAGTAATATGAAGCTTTTCATTACATAATTCAAAGCGATTTCAAATTAAATAAATAACAGAATCTATCAAAACTATTCCAAGTTCTTCGACGTCATATTTTATATCATCATTAAGTTAACTAATTAAATTTACCTCGTACAGAAAATAAACGTAATTTCTAAACTGCGAAAAATGAGTTTAACTGCGTTTACTTCCTGAATTAAAAACTAATCGTCTACATTATAAGAATGAATCAACATTCAACAAGCAAAATAACATCTAGAAATGCAAATTATGCTGTCAATCCACGTTCAAAATTGCATACTTAATTAAAATCTGAATTATAATCGTCAAATACAAGGGATTCAAAAAAGTTCACTGTATTTTAATTTTTTTTATTACTCAATGAAAAATATTTAAAGCGACCCAATTTGGAATGTATGTAGTTAGTTGACAAAAAAATGTAGATTAAATTTATCATATGCGTATACTTATACGTTCTTACCTAAAAAATGGTTCATAAACTAAATACATATTAACAGAACTGCAGCTCCAAAAAGTTATAAAACTGCTTGCAAAAACAATGCAAATAAAGTATCAAATTTTCGAAACAGCTTTAAAGACAAGTGAACTTTAAAAATAGGAAAGGAATCACGAAATATTGTGAAACGTTTCACCAAAGCATTCTGAATTGACAATCACATCCTACGATGAATTATATATGAAAAAATTGGAAAAACCTCTTGAACGTCATTCTAGGTTATGTCAACTCCAAAAATTCCCAAAAAGTCAAAACTTTAACAAAACTCCTTATCATTTCTTACAAATCATTTAAAGAAACACCCAAAATTTTCGCTCAGAAATAATAAAAACGTTCTTTTTATTTACTCCATAAAAAGCTGATATCACAAAGCGCAGAAAACGTCGATTAACATAACCCGTGAATTTTAAGAAATGTAAACCCACCAAAAAATAGAAAAAAAATTTCTTTTCGTAAAATTAAATAATATTTACGAGAGAAGTCAATAATATAGAGGTGTTCTTTAACGTAAAACACTAAAGGCACATGTGACAACGCTCGTGGGACTGAAAGTAGTTCTTTTTTGAAAATAAATTAATTATTACCTCGAAGAGCGCCAGGAGTAATTTTATGTAAAACCTTCGAACACCAAGAGATTTACCAATAGACGCAAGGAAAATAATTGCTAGTAAAAACATAAGGAAAGGTGTCAACAGCAGCGAAGCTGCAAACGACACAACCGACCATATCGACGCCATTTTACGTACTGAGCATCTGACTATCTGAGCACTCTGAAGTCTGAACTGAAGTCTGATCTGACTTCTGAGCACTTGAGCAGTGAGCGAGACGAGAACCACGAGAACTCGAGAAGTGAGTGTATGTAGTATGTACTGAGTTAACTGAGTTCAGCAGTCTGCTCTGTCTGTCGACACTACTCAGTGACTACTCAGTAGTCAAGTCAGTACAGTCACAGCCTCACAGCACTGAGAGGGATACATTCCGTACATTCTGTACACTCAGTACTCAGTACAACCGTAGAGGGACCAGTTCAATGGCTTCAATTGATGACGTCACATGCAGTGTTCAAGTGCGCATGCGCCGAACTCGGCTTCTTATTGGTTATTTTTCGCGCGTTATTTAAAACGCCAAGAATACTTTTTTTGTTTATTATGGTAAATATAAATTTTTCCACAGTTTTGGTAGTTTTAGTTAAGCATAATCTCAATTAACCACAAAATCACCAAATCTTGAAACCGGTGTTAGGTGGATACTAGATGGCAATGCGCCTTAGAAAAAATCTTAACGACCAAATCTTAACCAACTTTGATCTAACTAATTAAAACACTGCCATTTTCGCCACTTTAACTCCCTTCTAATCTTTGCTTCTGGTGATTTCTTTTATACCTATCATTTATAAGCCATTGTTTATAATAAACAAAATAAGTTTTTTTTTAACGTTTTAAACTGCGCGCAAAAAACAATCAATCAGATGCAGAGCGCGACGCATGCGCAGTTGTACTTGACTATGTCGCGTGTGTATGTGCGCGCGCATAACATAACTCAACATCTTTACGTCTCAACCGTCTCAACGTTCAACGTCACACTCATGACTTACACACTCTCACACTCTCCAGTCTCACACTCGCACACACTGGCACAGACTGACAGACGCAGATCCCGCACTCCGCAGAGGCGCAGAGCCAGAGGGCAGAGGAACGTAACCGAATGGAATCGTTCAGATGTATAGAAAATCGAACCAATGTACCTAAGGTGAAATGTGAGTTGCG
>JAUEJJ010000045.1:7735397-7747597 GCA_032164275.1 Synergus coniferae
GTCGTATACTGGTTTGTCACTAAGCAGCTGGCCAATGACAATCTCCTAGTGCCTTTTAGGCCTTTTGTCATTGGCTAAGGTGCCCAGATGACGTGAAATGTGAACGAGCATTGATATTATGTGCGTACGGTGCGTACATATGTACTGATTTTTTTTACACGAGTAAAAATGTCGGCTGTGGAACTGAATCCGAGACCCGTGCGGGTTTCTCCTTTAATTAAGGTATTGATCGCTAATTAAAAAGATGTTAACAACATAATTATCCCTTTTTTAATAATCATCGATTCCGAAATTTAAAAATTTGGAGATTTTTTTAACGTGAATAAACGACAGATTCGCACAGTAGTTTTGGGGATTTGGACTTTATTATGTAATTTCTTTAATAATTTAAAAGTCAATTTAATTTTTAACGTTACAGCAAGTTTCTATTGTTGCAAAATCAAAGCTTTCAAACCTATTGATCGGAAATTGTTTTTTTGATTCTTTCTTCAATTGTTCTTTTCGACAGATTCTTTAAGCGAACTTTTGTTCTTAACCTATATTATTCCACATTTTCAAAGATATTAATTTTGACATTGACATTTGAGTTTTATTTATTTTTTTTTTATCTTTAAACTTGCGTTTTTTATTTGATCTCACTTTCATAATTTATGCTATTCGTTATGAAAATTTCGTCAGGAATTCAATATAAAATAAATTACAGGCTTGCCGATGGACCTTCCTCATTTCTGGAATTATATATGGAGCCTATAATCACAGACGATTTAGCAAGTATGAAGCAAATCTGCGCGAAATTGCAGAACGAGAAAGGCCAGCAAAGGAAGCAAAATTAGCTGCAGAGAAGAAGATCTCATTACTAGGTAATAATAAATTTATCCGCAATAATCACTTCTATTTTTTTTGTACCTATTTTAACTTTTAAAATTTGAATGTCATAAGAAGTTAATTATATTCTAGTCTTCAGATATTTTATATAAAAATCATTCTCCTTAAATTTTATTAACGTCTTGTCTCTCTTTAATTTCAGCGGAACAGAAAATGCTCGACGAGCTCTTGAATACACCTAAACAATAAATAACTCGTCAAGTCAAAATAGTGTACATTATTGTCATTAATAAAGTAATTTCAATGTTACTGAAAATTTCAGTTTCACAATATTGATGTATAAATACACCTGTCGTTTCTGTACATATTATTTGCAGCGAAAAAAAATTATTTCATTCGTTTGACAATTTGTAAAAGTATTTAACGTATGTATGTCCAAATACTTCTGTTGTTTACAAATATGTTCAAATATTAAATAAATTTGATTTATTTCAAACTCTCAAATTTGTATTCCGTTTTTAAATTTAATTTGTATATCGTTTCTAAAATTGTGATTTTATCAAATAAGTTGCAAATTTTATAGCTTTTGTATAGTGAACAATTTGAAATTGAAGCATAGAAAATGGAATAATTGTAGACTGCGCGCGAAATTGAATTTTCAAATTATTAAAATTATTACAATTTCCAGACACTTTATGTCACATATCAAAAGCAATGATAAATTTAAGTATAAATTATTTAAGATTTCAAAAATTAAGCGATGTCCAATTTTTAGTCCATACAATTTTATTAAAAAATGTCTTAACTTTTAAAATTGTTCAATAATTTTACTTATTTAATTTTGATGTGGTTAAATTTTAGATTTAAAAATTTCTAAGGCTTAAGTTTGGATTGTTTGGAATACATAGTTAAAGTTTAAATGAAATAAAATTGTTTTTTTCTACAAAAAATTCACGAAATTTCACGATATTAAAAAATAAATTCAGTTATAACAAGTAAAAAGGAAGATAGTGTAGTTCTTAGAAATAATAATTATTGATTATAGAAATCAAAAGCAAAAAAGTGCGCCCGAACAGGGACTCGAACCCTGGACCCTCAGATTAAAAGTCTGATGCTCTACCGACTGAGCTATCCGGGCACTTATGTAAAGTCTTTCTGATGAACCTATATCACCTGATGACACTTCATTCCCGCGAAAAACATCTTATAAATTACAAAAACAAAATTACGAAATTCGGATTGCTTGGAAATTTCTAAAAATATAAACTTCCCAAGATTATCTAAGGTTTATAAGTCAATATAGAATTTCTAATAATAACCTTTAATAAAAATATAAAAGATGCCCTTAAATTAGAATAATTATCTTCCTAAACAAGAAAACAATTATTTACAAAAATTAAAATAAATAAATCAAACATAGTAACCATTTTAAAACATTTTAAAATCATTATAAAGCCTTTTTGCTAATATACAATATACATACCACAAAAAGATAAAAACAAATCCTCTTTCTTTAACAATAAGTATACCTCAACATGTACTATCAAACAAATAATGGTTTTTATTTCCAAATATATTTATTTCAAAAATAAAATTTTTTTAATTTTCGTTATCGTTCCTTTTTTATCGACTGGAATCAGCAAAGAAGTTCTAAGTTCGAAATAGTGGCGCTCCTAGTTGATGAATTTTTTTTTAAAACACGTCTCAAAAGTGAAAGAAAAAAATTGAAACAAAAGTCTAAAATAGAAATAGAGGTTAAAAAAACAACATCAGAAATACTGCACTTCTAAATACTTGAAATACTTCGAATTGGTTAAAAAGATTTATTAACTTTTCTTTAATTGAATCAATTATTATTGAAGGCTGTTGGAGGGGAGTTTAGAAGAGATATCTTGTAATTCGCATAGTCGATGCTCTAACCTAATAAGGAGAAGGGCGGAACGGGCGGAACAAATATTCTTGACATTCTTGTTGAGCATTGTTGAGTTTGCGACTGTGTGGGGCAAGTGCAACACAGAGTATAGACTAGACAGTATAGACACACTGTTCAGTTCAGTTGATTTGGTGACACAAATCACCTTCTTTTATCGGAGTTTAGTCGGATTTATCACAAACCAAGTTAAAGTGAATCACCTAATTAAGGATGTCTTACGAAACTAGTAAGTACTGTCACTAATTTTTGAGTTTCTCAAATTTGCCACGCAGGTTATTATTTGCACACGTAGTCGCCGACAAAATGCCGAAATTTTGTAGACCGTTATTCATTCCCTTGATTAATGATTTTATATCAAAGTATCTTCCCTGATGATTTAATAGTTCCAGAATGAGTCATGGGTCTCATAATTATTTTTCAAACATAGAAATATTACATTTTTGACATTTTTTTATTAGATCGGTTAGAGTCGCTTCAAAGTGAACTAACTTTGGCAATTTTGTTTTGAGAAATTATTGTAAAAAGCAACAGGTGGTTAATTAATTATTTTATTAGGTTAACTATTTTTAACTCAAATCACTGGAAACAAAAATGATCCAAAAAATGATTATTTTTAGAAATACATTAGTATTTTTGTTGATTTTTATTTTTAGAATATTTTTGTATTTTATTATTTTATCTTTCTTATTGAGAGATGGAAAGTTACAATTTAGTTGAATTGTAGAATGTAAACACGTAATAATAGAAATCTAACATTCGTGACAAAAATAGATTATAATATTTGGGTCTGGATTCCAGCCAATTTATCAATTTGAGTATATAGGTGTTATTCTACAAAACTAAGAAAATTAGTTTCGTGGTAAATTTTTATATATTTATATTTTTGTCAACCCATTGAAATGATATTTCAGTTCGATTTTTCCTTTAAATTGATAGTTTTGCAGATTTTGGAAGTATAAAATTTTGTTTAAAGAATGCCCGGAAGATAATTATCTAGATTTCATAAATTATTAAAAAAATTGTAGATTATAAAAAATTATTTTTTTCAGATTACATATTTGCGACTTTACCTCGCACACAAAGAGGACAACCTTTGGTGTTAGGTAGCGATCCAAAAGGAAAGAATTTTTTATATACCAATGGAAATAGTGTTATTATTCGAAATATTGATGTAAGTCTTATTTTTCATTAATGTTAAAAGCTAATGTTCGCAATGATAATAAATAAATTATTTTCAGAATCCAGCCATTGCTGATATTTATACTGAACACTCCTGCCCAGTGAATGTTGCTAAATATTCTCCAAGTGGTTTTTACATCGCTTCTGGAGGTACCAATACTCACTTTTCATGTTTTTACATTGAAATTACCTAAATCTCTATTTTAAATTGATTTAATTTTTATTCATTATGACAGTATGTTTGTGCTAATTGATTAATTTGAAGTTAATAAAATTTTAATTTTTTAAATGAATTTAGACCAGTCTGGGAAAATTCGAATCTGGGATACAGTTAATAAGGAACATATATTAAAAAATGAATTTCAACCCATTAGTGGACCAATCAAGGATATTGCATGGTCGCCCGACAGTCAACGTATGGTTGTTGTCGGTGAAGGCAGAGAAAGGTAAGTTATTTCTGATTCAAAAAATGTTCAGGTTAAGTTTTTAAAATGTTTAGACGAATCTATAAATATCTTGATCTCTTTCTATACAAAAAAAAAAATAATAATTTTTCAGATTCGGTCATGTCTTTATGGCAGAAACTGGAACTTCTGTCGGCGAAATTTCTGGTCAGAGCAAATCGATCAACTCTTGTGACTTTAGACCTGCGAGACCATTTAGACTGATCACTGGTAGTGAAGATAATACTATTGCTGTCTTTGAAGGACCGCCATTTAAATTTAAGTAAGGTTTATTTAAAAGCTTCAAGTAAAATTAATTTTTTCTTTCAGTCTTTTATAAAGTGTTCTTTTTCAATTAGAATGACTAAACAAGATCACACTCGATTCGTTCAAGCCGTGCGTTATTCACCGTCAGGAAATCTCTTTGCTTCCGCAGGATTTGATGGAAAAGTATTTATCTATGATGGAGTTTCGTCGGAAATTGTTGGGGAAGTTGGCTCTCCTGCTCATCAAGGCGGAGTTTATGGAGTAAGAAATTAAAAACATTCAAAATACGGATAAAAATTTTAAATGGAGAAAACGAATTTAATCGAAATATTCAACAGGTGGCATGGAAACCAGATGGAACACAATTACTAACAGCATCCGGAGATAAGACTTGCAAACTCTGGGACGTTGAAACTCGATCAATTATTAGTGAGTTCAATATGGGATCGACCGTTGATGATCAACAAGTACGTACTTAAATCTGTTAAAATTATCCAATGTCCCCTTATAACATTAATTAAGAGATCGTAAAAAAGATTATTGATTATTAGAATCGAAACTAAAAAGCAATTTCTTTTCAGGTGAGTTGTCTATGGCAAGGAAATCACTTGCTTTCAGTTTCACTCAGTGGATTTATAAACTATCTCAACGTCGACGATCCGAACAAACCTCTCAGAATAATAAAAGGACACAACAAACCTATAACAGTATTAGCCTTAAGTCCTGACAGAAGTACAATTTACACCGGATCTCACGACGGATACATCACAAATTGGAATGCCAAAACTGGAGAAAATGATCGTGTTCAAGGTCAAGGTCATGGAAATCAAATTAACGGAATGAAGGCAGCGGAAAATTCTTTATACACTGCTGGAATCGACGATAATTTGCGAGTTGTTGATATTTCAACTAATTCTTATTCTGAATCTGCGTCTGTAAAGTTGGATTCTCAACCTCATGGTCTCGATATTTATGGCGATATTGTCGTCGTCGCTTCTATTAGACAGGTACTTGAAACTCGTGCTGAATTGTGCTAGGTTTGTGCTGTTTTGTGCCGTAAATTATTTTTTGAAAAAATCAAAATTTCACCCCAAAAATCAAAAAAACATTTTTTTACCTTAGCCTTGCCAATTGATTTTTTCGAAAAAAAAAAAATGTTGTGCTAGGTACTATGAAAGACGCACAAACTTGTGCAGTAATCCAAATTTTAAAATCTGACCATTTTCGAAAAAAACCCAATTGAAAAAAAAAATCTGCCTCGCCATTTCAGAATTTCAAAAAAATTAAACTTCTGCTGAATTGTGCTAGGTTCGTGCAGTTTTGTGCCGTAAAGAATTTTTTTCAGAAATCAAAATTTGACCCCAAAAATCATAAAGTTGCCTGATAATCTTTCTTTCCTATAAAAGTATAAATAGTCTCATCTGTTTTGGCTAAAATGACCGAAGGGCCTGGACTCTGCTATTCCGAACCATCGGCTATTAAAAAAAAAAGGGTCTTATTGTTAAGAGCGCTTCAAGTATTTTCAGAATTCAGGGAAAAATACAGCACAAACCTAGCACAATTCAGCAGAAGTTTCATTTTTTGAAAATTTAAAGTTGGCGTTGCCAACTTCCTGGACATCAGGTACTTAATGTTTTGATAATAAACAATTTTCAGAATTTAAAACTTCAAAATTAAGCGCTACGATTAAAAAGAGAGTATTGTTTTTTTATCATAAAACGTTCGAAAGAAACCTTTTAAAGCAACTTTATTTTGCAGTTAACAGTCATCCAAAACGGAAGAAAAGTATTTGGTTTGCCGGTTGATTACGAACCCTCTTGTGTTTCAATCAATCAAGGAAATGGAGAAGTTGCAGTAGGTGGAACTTCCGATAACAAGGTTCATATTTATACCTTAGAGGGAACTAAATTATCTCCGAAGACTGAATTAGAACATTTAGGTTCGATCACAGACGTCGCTTACAGTCCTGACAATAATTATGTAGTTGCTTGCGACGCTAACCGAAAGGTCATTCTCTATTCGCTTCCGGAATACAAGGTAAATTTACTTTTTATTAATTAATTATTTAATTATCACTTTTCTATATCTATTCTATTGGAAATTATTAATTCATGTGAACTTTATAACTTGCATTTATTGGACTTCCAGTTGGTAAGTTTTCATCCAAAGGCCAATTTTGATTTAGAATAATATTGTAGATATTTAACGATTAAAAGTGAAAAATGTTAATATCCTAATTTTAGATAGTATTGTAATTAATTTCTGTTAATTATTCTTTTTAGTTCGCACACGACAGAGAATGGGGCTTCCACAATGCGAGAGTAAATTCCGTTGCCTGGTCACCAGATTCAATTATGGTTGCGAGCGGAAGTCTCGATACAACGATTATAATATGGAGCGTAACAAATCCGGCAAAACATACTATTATTAAAAGTACATATGTGGATTTTAAAGTTGTTTTATGTTTAGAAAATTCAAGGAATCGGTCTTAATTTCAATAATTTTTTAATTTCAGACGCACATCCACAAAGTCAAATTACTCGTCTCGTTTGGTTGGACGAGGAGACTTTGATTTCCGTGGGCCAGGACTGCAATACTAAAGTATGGCGCGTGGAAAAGATTTAATCGATTTCCTGAAAGTCATATTGTCACGGTTTTTCTAATTATTTTGGTGGTATAACTAACTACAAAAGCATTTTATTTATTTATCATGTAGCTTACAAATATTGTATATTATTTTTTAATACAATTCTTAATATATAATTGACCACGTTTTTTAATTTTTGATTATAGTCAGTTTCCCAATTCCCCCAATTTTAGTTTTCACTACTTTTTAATAGTTGTTTAAAATATGTATGAACAAGGGTAGTTTCATTAAAGACCACTAAATTCCACTTTAAAATATATTTATTTTATAACATTTCGAGCATAACCATTCATAGGGAAACAATACTACATATTTACATGAATGTTATCTACAAAACCTAAATATATGACAGTTAGATGACCTAATGACAATGGACAAAAAGTGCAGCTCATCATGAAAAAGGATATATATATATATATGTATATATATATGTTGTATATCTAAGATGTCTTTATTAAAACGATTTAACGATAACAAGGAAATAATAACAATTTGAACACTAAAGGTTTCAAGGAACTTGTTCACTCTTCCATCAGTATCTACTCTCAGAAACCCTCAAAGTTTTTAAGTGTTTTTCAAACCCCTCAAAACTCTCCTATCCCAAAATTTATCCAAAATGAAAACAACTTCCGATGGAAAATTTTTCTATTCTTGGAGACTTGCCACAATTTAATAAATTTTTAAATATTTGATAACTTTTCTATGGCTTTGACGAACTATATCTAGGACGTTTTTGTGGGGACGTCACAGGATGTCTATAAGAAACATGCTTTCTGAGAGCATCACGAGAACGTGACACATGCGAGCAGGCTGTACAACTGTAAGAACTATTACTATGAGTTTCCATGTGAACTCTCAAATTATATTGATTACTTAATTGTTTACCACAAATTAGACAAGTCACACTTGTTTTATTACAAGTTTGTGAAGTTCTGTTAGAAAGTGATCCAGAAAGAAATTTAAAATTCGCATCTAAAATCGGTGGTGGCTTAGAATTTTCTAAAATTAAATTTCTC
Source organism: Synergus coniferae (assembly GCA_032164275.1). Taxonomy (NCBI): domain Eukaryota; kingdom Metazoa; phylum Arthropoda; class Insecta; order Hymenoptera; family Cynipidae; genus Synergus; species Synergus coniferae. Next base: position 7,743,708 of record JAUEJJ010000045.1, read on the forward strand.
TCTTCGATGATCGGTGGCGATTCTTCAACCACCTTTCCTATATAATTTGTTTCAATCTGTTTTATAGGAGGGACATTTCCTATCACAGATTTTCTTTCTCTTTGGTTTAGCTTTGCGTTTATGGAATAGTAGGGTTTCGTTTTCACACTACAAGGAATACTATCTAAATCGTTCGATGATTCCTCTTCTACATTGTCGGCCCCATAATTTCCAGGTACTGATTCCAACGTATCTGAACTTAGATTATTGTCTTTTGCCTCCGTCATTATCGTCATGTCTGCCACTTCCTTCTCCTGAGAAGAAATCGATGGATCGACAACCATTCCATTATCGTAGTTCGAATTTTTCTGGAATGGAAATTATTCTTGGTTAGATTTAACGATTCAAAAAACCGTTAAAAATTTCGTCAGCCACTCAAATATTAGAAACAAATTTCCAATCATTTCATGGTTTCAAAAAACTTTAATTTTAAGCATAATAATTTTTTCTCCTTTCTCGGAAGCCTGCTGCCTAGTTTGTTGTCTGTGGGTCTTTCAATTCAGAGTCATTTGCCAATCTCTCAAGCTGGTAGAAAATTACTGTTTATACAATCAAATAAATTATCTCATTTTTAGTAAAGAAACTAAAGGAATTCATGTAAGTAGAACCAATCCACCATGAGAACAATGCGTCTCTACAATGTCAAACCAGCTCGAGGGATTTTAGTTAAATGAAAAGAAAATCTATCGTTAATATAAAGCGAGCGAATGACATTAATGAGATGATAACATGTAAGAATGTAAAGGAACCAAAATTAACATCAAATCAAATTTTCTAACATGGTTCAGGTTAATGTAGAAAATTGGATAAACGACCCAAATATATCGAAATCGAAAGCCTCTTTAATTTCAAAAAATTGACTAAACTTTATTCAGAGAAATAGGTGTCTATTAAAAATCTAAAATAAAAATCGAGAAGAATCTATTTTAAATATACCTGTAAATTCATTCTATGGGGTAAGGTTCCATGGGGTGCATCCACTTGCATTTAGTTGCAACACACACAACGATTCTTGATCTCGTGGATATCGTTTTTATTCATTATCGTTCCTTCGATGCACATACGCACATAATATGTACTGGCTAAATCCTCTGTGAAGTACTTCTTGAGGAACGACAGTGAATGTGTTTAAGTGACCTGAACAAAACAACACGATCATAGGGTAATATCAAGATTAAAGAAGGAGCAAGCAAAAGTGTTGTATCAGTTTTCTAATATCACTTTAGTGTTTTTAATTTTAGGGTTTGAGGAAAGATACTGGGTTGACTATGTAAGAAGACAGGATCCATTAATTCTACTGATTAGGTGGTGGTACTACTACATTCTCTACAAAATTAGGGAAACTACGAAATATACTTCAAAAATTTTTCGTTATGTCGAAGAATTCATGCTCTTTAAAAATTTGAAAATTTACAATTTAAAAATGTCAATTATAATTGTAACAATTAGAGCTTCTTTTGAAAATTTGAAATATATAAATCTGAAGGAAAAGACTATAAAATTAACTCTTGTTTCATTGACAGTTTTTAAAGTCAAACATTGTGACACCTAAAGTCATCATTCAGCGATTTTTTTCTACGTCAGCTAAACACCAGCATGCATGACTTATTTTCCTTCAATAAAGAGAATGTCAATCTATTTAAGTAAAGTAAACTGTTAAAAATTAATTATTTTCTCTTAGAGATAGTTAAAGTTACTCATTGATTTTAAAAAACTAAGGTTGAATCTCTCTAGAAAATTAAATCCCTTTTCTTATAAAAGTTATAGATTACAATGCTTATATTTTTTGAGAAATTTTTCTTAAGAATGTCTTGGTTAGTATTTCCAAACTCATAGAACAACGTTAGGAGATTAAATTACCAACATTTCAAGCAATAATAAAAGGAGCTTACCCCAGCAATATCTGCCAGTCCTCGAATGTGCAGAGTGTCTGCCATTGCTAATAATGCAGGCAATTGTTCCTGATAAATATTTACTTCTCCATTGTACATAAATGTGACTAGTGCACACAAATTTGAATATTCCATTCCCGGTAAAACGATAACAGGATGCTGGGAGGTATTCAAGTCCTGAAAATTGTGCAAATTACTGACGAAGTGTCTCTTTGTCGCATATTTTCATTAAAAACAAGAATCCTATGTAAATATTTTATAAGTTTTTATATTTTTATAAGTATTTTTTATTTAGGTATGTGAGAGTTCTTAATCAATTTGTTTAAATTGATTTCGATTGAAATTAATTACTTTAAATAATTCTTTGAAGTAGTAACTACAAGCTGAAAGAATTATCCTGTGGGCATGTATGTGTCTCCCACCGGCACTCAAAGTAACATCCGTGAGATGACCTCCATCCAATAACTTTGGTAAAGAACTGAGAAGTGTGTTTTGGAAATTGTGCCACCGTAAGCAAAATTGTTGACCTTCCATAATTCCTGACAATGTAAATATTTCGTTAATAATGATCCTTTGTGAAATACGAAATTTAAAAATGTTTTATTAAATTAACTCGTGTCTTCCTAGAGTCTGGCTATTATAATTTATAAATTATATAAATTATATAACCTGAAAATTCCAACAAATAAAAAATATATAATAAATAAAAAAAATTTCGTCATCTGAGTCCGATTTTTCTCGATTTAACAAAATTCTGTCATGTATTTATCAGGTTCGCGAAATTTCATTTGTAATTTTTGCAAAATAAGCCTATGCAAATTGTAAATTGTTAAGGAAAAAATCTTTAGTAGTTGAATAAATAATTATAAGATATAATAAAAAAATTAACTTTGAAAATCAACATCAAGTAAATCATCCAGTAGCCTCTTGACAAATTGTTCCTGCCAAATTCAGACGACATAATGCAACTACGAACAAATCTAATCTAATAATAAACACACGGTCAAAATATTTTCGAATCACAATAAGATTTTCTCTTTGAAAGGAAGTCTGTAAATGTCACAAATTCCCCTTCCTTTTTTTAAAGTAATTACTACGAAATAAAGATTAATTTCTAATTTTCATAATAATATTTTACATTGCAAAATTCTTTGTAAGAAAAATATGAATTATTTATTTATTACTTCGAATTATGGAGGAATTGAAGTTCATAGAACCTGGATTCAGCAAGGTTATGTAGCTCAAAACTCAAAAGGGAATAAAATATTTGGTACTGAAATTAAGAGGCCACTTACATATGATTAAAGAAACACTTATTAAGCACCAATGGTTCGAGTGTTTGCGACTGAGACAATCCTATTTATTTAATCAGACTGTAGGTTCCAGCCAAATCTATTATTGTCCTCAGGCATGGCTGGAGGAATAAGACACGAGCTTTATGCATGCTAAATTCATCTCGACACTTGAACTTTTTCAAAATAGTTCTCGTTTTTTGCAACAAAGGTCGATTTTTTAATAACTAAACAAAAATTTAACAATTATTTATTGCATACCGTTCAAAACAGGAAACTTTTTTTCTTCACGTCACTTCACTGCACTTAGCAAATGGCACTTTGCTTGACTTTGCTATAAAAAATCAGAGCCATAGAGTATCAAAAATCACAAGGCGGAATGTTAAAACTGGTTAAAAGTAATAAAACTTAAGAGTACGCCACTGTCGTCAATCATAATGTCCGCGTTTGAATTTTGGATTTTGACTTTTTTAGACTTTGTGCAATTGCTTTGTGCCAAAAAACGGTTGTTAATGCTAATTTAAAGAATGTCACACAAAGATGGAGAATTTTTTAAATCTATATTCAACTTCTAAGAAAATATCATTTCTTCAGAAAGTAGCAGAAGTCATTTTGCGAAAAAATGTAAATAATCATCTGATCAAGAAAGAAATTTACAACCTATCAG
>JAUEJJ010000045.1:7770180-7783075 GCA_032164275.1 Synergus coniferae
CGTGGACATTTGACAAAAACAGGGGGGGTAAAATTTTACATAAATATAATACATTCTCTCTGATGAGAATGTAAAAAGAAAATTTAAATTTTGAGCAAAAATAACGCGAGATACAGAAAAAATGATAAGGAGCATAATTAATGGTCTTTAAAAGATCTACAAAGTTTCTTTTGATCATTTTTCGATAAAGTGTGTATTTTTCATTTTAATCGTGAAAACTCTTTTTAAAAAATAAAAAATAAAATTTATTTTAAAAATAAAATTAATATAAATAATCGAAGCTTGGCGATCTTTTCTTGAATTTAAATTCGTACTAACAGATGGTCCACCCTATATATGCAACAATTAAATGAGTGTTGAGTACCACACTTTTCGGGCGTAGATTGTACCAATTACAAACCATTTTGGGCACTTAATAAAAAACACGTGTGGTTTATAATAGTTTTTCGAGTACTGCAACAAATGTGGGAATAAAGTAAATCGATTGGGGGCACCTTCCTATTGTTCCTAGTGAGGGATAGAAAGAGATAGAAAAGTTCCATCCCCTTTTTATTCCCAAAATTTTATCTCTTTTATCTTTTCTTGTAGCAAGAAAAAAAGTCATTTTAATTGACTTTCCCTCGTATCTGAGATTAAGGCACAAAGTCTGAGTTTTTAAGCGACTATTTTCTTCCACCATTTTCTTCCATTATAAGTGCGTGCTTTCGGTATGTAGCAATAGTATTGGACTTTTACGTGTATAGCGTATGCATGCACCGGCAGTGCTCGCTAGTTACGGCGCAGGCGGCAGGTGTGCGGCGTTGGCCCGGCCGATGCCGTTTCGTACACGTCTCGTGTATGTACTTCAGGGATCCGTTGATGTAGGGTGAAGGGTGAAGGGGATTGTTGAATAAGGACGGGAGGAACACGAGACCCCGCGAGGAGGAGCGAGAGAGAATTGTGGGTATACACAGAGCGGGTGCAGTGGGGTCGCGAGGGTTGGTAGCATGGATGGTGGTCTCCGCAGGGTAGGGGAAGGGGGGAGTTAGAGCAGCAGAAGTAGAAGGGGATGGTGCGTCACAGCCTGCAGTGAGCCCGGCAGTGAGGCGGAACGTCCAACTCCGCGCGGGAGTCTCGTGCGTCCGACGAGACGCTTGCGAACTAGCTGGTTCGCATCGTCTGCCTGGCTCGCTTTTATTTTTGCCCAAAGCTTCGGGCAACTTTCGGTTGAGATACGCGACTTTACCCTAAACATTTCGATCCCAGACCAAGTGATTTTCCATATGCCAAAGACAGGCATTATTCGATATCTGGCATCTCAGTTATGCCTAACCAACGTGAGTTTCAAAAGTCACATGTGACACTAAAAAAGCCTCCGTCGACGAGCCGTATGGAGCAATCACGTGCAGATTGAATAAGATCCAATTTTGCTTGATCAAATTTCACTAGATGGACATGATCGAATTTGTTACAAGGCGGGGAGATTGCCAAGAAAAATCTGAAACTAATAGTTAGATTGTATCTACAACTTCTGTATTCTGCAACTCATGTACTATGTATGCAACCACATCTGCAAGTGCAACTTGTGATAATTAAATAGAGAATTGATTCTGGAATTGGGCTTATAAGTTTGGACGGTTCTTACTCTTAGATATGGATCGATTGACCACTACCAATTCGGAATGACCAGCGCTTCTTTGATATGCTTCTTCATCGTTACTAGCCATCATTTACGCTAGTTTGGACAATGGCTTCTGTCTATACTTGAATGTGGATTGCGGCTTGTTCCGGCTCGATGTCCCGGTAAAAATACCCATGACAAAAACCATGGAAAACCTCCAACAAAGTCGATACATCGTGCCGGGACAACCGGGATATTTTACTGCATTCACATTGACAATTGCGGTATAACCGTCTGTATCTATAGTAAACACTGTACTGCGACGAGCTCGAAGCTTACTTCGTGCCGGCTTTATTTTTAACCTATGCTGCCGCGATGGCTTCAAATCACTGCAATTAGCTGGTTCAGGATTTTCCACCTTATCTTTGCTTGCAAGAACACCGTTGGATAGAAGTAGCTCTTTTCACGCACAACATTCTTTATCTTATCTTCTTGTCTTCTTATTCATATTCTTCTTCTTCTTCTTCTTTTTCTTCTTCTTCTTCTTATTCTTATTCTTCTTTCGTATCTATAAGCATCTTAGCATGCATTCTGCTACTTCTTGTGAATGCAAATTACATACTTATAATTTACTTCTTTCTCGATTGATACTTTAATTGTATTATAGTTAATAATTCTTTCTTTCATATTATCAATATTTCTTCGATACTTGGATATTGTCCTCGACTTTTAAAAATTATCATTACTAGCACGTACATTGAACATGGTAGTACATATTTCTTATATAGGTAAGATTACCAGAACACACGAAAGCAAAAAGCAAATCTTGGCCAAAATTACTCCAAAGATATGTCATCATTTTAATTATATTCTTCATTAGGCTTATAATATTTTAGAGCGTAAAATAAATATCATAGTTTAAATTTCATTTTATCTCTTTGTAGGAAGTCAAATCAATATCGAATTATAGTTTTAATTGGAACACGCTTTTGATTAGAAACCGTTAACGCATTCAATATAACACTGGTTCCAATGGCATCTTGAGAATGTTCTGGGTCCTTTGAAGAGGACGAAACAGTCATTCGTACTATCCTGAGAATTATCCACTAACTCAGTGTTATAACAGTTAGGTAAGCCCTTCAAATTTCCCATTCCACCACCCTCTGAATTCCTCCACCATGTCAATGATTGACATGTAATATTAATGAGAATTGTAATATGAATCAGTGAACTGTAATATCAATGAGAATTTTCGGCGAAAGAGATTTTATAGTAAAAACTCTATTCCATTGAATGAAATTGATTCCACTTGAGAATTTAATGCTATTGAATTTCAATTAGCGTGTCTGAATCTCCTATAGTGAACTATCCAATCTCTTGAGGGATTTTCATGCTGTATTCATTAACCACCAGTCACTTGAAAAACTTGGTAATAAATAAAGCTTAAGACTCTGGTAATCTTTATACTAGATATATTGAGAAGGTTTTTACATAAGTTTCCCTATATAGGTTTTTATATATAGGTTTTTATAAGTTTCCCTATACTTTTCGAATATTAGTAAACTCATAATTGGGACATTGTATCATAATGATAATATTGCACTATGATCTGACTTGATGCATGTTGAGTAAATTCGGGAAGCCCGCAAATTAATCGGAGTGTTAACGGTGGATTACTGGATATCTCGTCGATCACTGCCTGTGAACGGAAAGCAAGTCAACACCTGTCGTGGTACTCATTGTTTTAATGATAAATGGAAGGTGCTGTAGCAGTAAGAAGGAAAATATACGCTCTCGATACGTTATTTGCTCTGAGTCTGATAAGTATGCCTTTACGTGTCTGCTTTTGTCAAGAGCCGCAAATCACGTAAAACGGATGAAGTATGGAACACGTACTAACGGTATCCGTAGCTACATACATGCATTCATGCATACAAAAGTACGCTCGGGGAACATTTCGAATGTAACATACTCAAAGACCTGCACAGTGAACATAGTATTGTCTCCTACTCTATATCACGTATAATATTGTGCATATAAAGTCAGAAACGCCTCTATGCGACTGTTGGTTATCCGTAAGTGTGAGTGAGAGCGCAGGCGGTTCACCGAATTGGAGTTCTTCGAATAATGCCGTTATTTTGGTGCAGAGCTTTCGCTAAGAGCAAAGTGGTTTACTTTATGTAGCTGAAGTACACTTAAATGCATTAACTCCTAATCTAGCTAGAATTCTCAATTTCCGGTTTTAAAAGTTTTATTTTTCTGTTTCAAATAAATGTTTTAATTGAATTTTCAGTGTAATTGTAAATTTTAAAATTTACAATTTAAAATTTCGGTTTTATTTGCTAGAGATTTTTGGAAAATATTGACACATTTCACAATGTATTATAGTTGGGTATTTCAAGTCAAAATTACTATAGGATTGGTTTTGACAGGCGAGTTCACAGGGATAACAGAATGGGGAGGCATGGCTTCCTGCCAAAAATGAGGCAATTTGTTGCGTTCTGATATATGGTGCAGTAGTTCGGTCTCTGTTCCTGTGATAGATTTTCACTCTTATTAAAACTGAGATTCAACTCTGAAATCAATGTATTACATTCAATGTTTCATAAACATTTTTCTTCCTCGCAGCAAATATTCAATTTATGGATCTAAGTGTTGATTATTTTCGTATTTTAGTATATTTGGTTTTTAATTTTTTTTTTATCATTTTTGTTCACAGTTTTGTTGTATGGGAAAAAATATGTTTGCGGTTAATATAGAAATTACATATATTATAATTATATATTTATAAATATTCCTGTTTATTAAAATCGATATTTTTATTGTTTTTTGGACGTTTTATTGTTTTTATTGAATAGTGTTTTTTTATTGAACAAAAATAACACCACTGTTAAAATGTTCCTTTTTATTGTTTCTTAAATCGGTAAAAGAAAGAAATTTCTTATTTTGCAGCGAAGCATCATTTGCACCTTGAAATCGTGAAATATATTGCGCTAAGCGGATATTATTACTGTTCCGTTTCCACGAAAGAGTACAGCTGCCATTCAGTTAGATAAGAATATCGTTTATTAGAAACACTTGCTGCGGCCGTCTATGCTCATCCATTTCTACTGAGGAGTGCGACTTCTCTTAAAGTATAGTAGAGTAAGAAAGTTCAGTCAGGCGCACACATTTTGCCCGACTCTGACTATCTTTATCTACTTCACTCAACTTATCACTCCCTTAGCGATTAAAACTCAGGATTAGTTTATTTCTGATCCTACGATCGGAATTATCAATACTTTAGAGTAGAATTCTTATTCTTTGCAATCCTGTAAATTCCAGTCCAGGCATTTCCATAAATTAACCAACTCTAGAGGTTCAATATCATTTTTTATATTTTCGTTTCATTTTAAAAAATTACGTGTGCTTTGTTTAGGTACGCTTAGATGATTAGAAATTATTCGAAATTATTCGAAATTATTAGAGGTATAAAAGCTCTGATGTACTTTACGAATAAATAAAAGCATCATTAATATTTTATCAGATAGTTTTGTATACATGCCCATCCCTAGATTCCTCAATTGCACTTACAAAATTATAGTCGTCTAGTTTTTCTATTAAGATAAAATTGATATTTTTAGAAAATTGTTATTAAAATTTTTTTTAGATGGAAAAATGAGATTCATTGCAGTTTAAGAATCAAATAATCAAGATTTCAATTCAAAGATACAGCAGAAAGAGCCTGTCGTAAATAATTGCTGTCCTCGAACTGACCTTGAAATTTACCAAATTCGCATGGCTAGTTCTTGAATAATACTTTCTTCTTTTTTAATTTTTTTTACGTAGATATAAAGAAGGCTTATTATCTGCATGTAGATCAAATTGAAATATCTATGCAGTGCACGCAATAACAACGGAAATTCTGGCCAAAATCCAAGTGACTTGAAAAACTTCTAAATGCATGCTTGAAATCTTTTATATGTATCTGTATCGCTGAAAAATTGTATTCCAAGATGATTAATATTCCTGCAGATGTTAAACTCTAAAGAAAAGACTCTATCGAAATCTAGAGTCTAATTTATATTTTGGTAGAGATAGTAAAAGTTGTTTGAATAATCTAAGTGAAAATAGAGATATAATTAATGCTTGAGGTAGAATTGAATAAAAATGTAATTATAGTTTTCATTATGATATGTAATTAATGTCCTTGTCAGAAATTGTTGCAATTTCGTCGTCGTCTTTGCGATATCGATTATTCATGCACTAGTAACCATTTCTCACATTCTGCTTTGGGTAAAGAAATAAATCTAATAGATTGCCTCAGAATTTATGTTTGGATGCATTCTTCTGTTGGGAATGTTCCTTGTAGGCAACATCTTATCTGAATTTTTAAAAAGAAAATATACTAAGAAATCAAGATATTTTATGCTCTCTTAAAAAAATGGTGTAACGAAATGTCTCGAAAATCTCAGATAGATTGTTATTGCAAACTTTTATTATAAATGACGAATAAGAAGAAAAACAAAATAATCGCGGATGTTTGTTTGCTCGTCCCTTAAAATTTTCCCAAAAAAGGCTTCAAAATCGCCTTTAAAATAAGTTAAAAACGTTTAAAATTCCTAGAAATCGCTTGAAATCCCTTCAAATTCCACAAAAATTTTGAAAATCAAAAATTTCTTAAAATCCATGTTAAAATTTGTGAAAATCTCTTAAAATTCGTTAAAATCCCTTAAAATCCCCAAAAATTTCTTGAAATTCGTAAAAATTGTACGATAAAATTTAAAATTACTTTACATCCTTCAAAACGCAATAAACTTATTAGAAATCTTATCAAATTTCATAAAATCCTTTAAAAATCAGAAAAATCTTTTGAAATCCCTGAATAAAATTCCCTGACAAACTATAGAATCCTCATAATTCCATAAAATATTTTAGAAGTCATAAAATTCTTTTGAAATCCGTTAAAATTCGTTAAAATCCCTTAAAATTCCCAGAAACTTCTTAAAATTCATAAAAATTATACGACAACATTTAAAATTATTTTACATTCTTTAAAATGCAGTAAAATTATTAGAAGTCTTATCAAATTTCATGAAATCCTTCAAAAATCAGAAAAATATTTTAAAATCCCTCAAAATCATTAGAAATCGCATAAAATTACATGAAATCTTTAAAAATTTCAGAAATTCATTTAAAAAGCATAAAAACTTCTTGAATTCTTTTAAAATTCATGGAAATTTCGCGACAACATTTAAACATTTTAAAATCTCTTAAAATTTTACGTAAATCTTCGAAATCGCTTTTGAAATCTGTTAAAATCTCGGTTAAAATTCTTATAAATATTCGAAAATTCCTCAAAATGTTCCAAAAATCTCGCATATAGTACATTATTTTTTCAAGCCTAATTGGTGTTTGAATGATTTTAAGTTGTAAAAAGGAAAATTGTTGTGTTGGTTCGCTAGTCTTTAAATAAATGTAGCTGTATCTCAAAATTTCCAAAAGAGCTGATCAAATATCGAATAAGAGAATTTTATGAAATTTTAAAACCTATAAAAGACTTATTATGCTCTAAAAAAATTTGTCTCTACAAAATTATAAAATGTATATTTTAAACATGAAATATTTCAATTTCGTTCATTTTGAACATGAAAGTAGACACTTTAATTTGAAATGCGTTATAATGCTTTAATTTAAAAATAATCAATTAATCCTTAAAGCGCCCCCGGGCTCGTAGGCGACCCTACATTTTTTTGCGCGATTATACCGAAACCCCCTTTGTGAATTTAAATTCTGTGGCGCCTTCCAGCGTTAGTTGGACATCTCTTCTTCCGATCTATGTACGCTAGTATACCGATAGCAAGTGGCTGCGTAGCTTGGTTGAGCTTCGGCATTCGTTGGAAGCTGCAGTCACCGTCTCGCTCGGGGTCGTCCGCGAAATACCTTTTTTCGGAGCTGCACTGTTACAATTTTTTTATCTTGAAGGGCTATATTTTGAGAGTTACAGGTTAAATTTTCAGGTAAAAATATTGAAAATTGACTGAGTTATGATTCTTTGTTAAAAAAGCCATTTTTCCGGTTTTTATTGAAATTTATTTTTTCTAACGCGCACAAAACTTTTTTCATCAATTAACTTTATTTAAACACTGAAAGGATAGTTGAAGAGTACCCAGTAATTTTCTTGAATTGAAATAACGGATACTCTCTTTGCAGGATGAAATTTTCCAGCTGGAGTTGCTTACGACCCCACATGGCACTTCGTGAAATTATTAGAAAGGATGGCGCTTTAAGGGTTAAAAAATATTATATTATATCAATTTAAAAAATTTATGATTCAGATTTTTCTATCCGTCGTTAAGTTTCCACAGTAAATTTAAAAATGATATATTGACAGTTTGATCTAAAAGAAAATATGTCAGTAAAATAAAATATTTTGAAATGTCTGCAGGAAGGATTTCTACGCTATTTTATAGGGAATTTGTACTGTGTAGTGTAGTGTGCTCCATACAGTTTCCCTATTGTCATTTTACGACTCTGAACCTCACTTAATACATACAAAACCGCTTTGTGGTTGGATTATTTGTCAGATAGGAGGGAAGAACTTGTTGCTTTTCAGGTTTCGATGCACGTAGCCACTTTTGCTGATAGGGTGAAAACGACCTGTATGCAAATGTCATTATAATGTTTTTGACCTACCCAACTCTTTCTAAACACTTTGAGGTCTAAAGTATCTTCACCATCGAACGCAGCCAACAACCGCCTTTCCATTAAAAACTTAATGAATCTCTTTACACTAAAGAGTAGTACACAATACACATTGTTACTTTATCATTTCATAGTCCCCAGAAGGTTATAATTAACGCTAATTTGCATGCATACTCCTTATTTCAGGGTAGAAAATTTTCTAGGGCCCAAGTCGGGCTCTAAATAGTTTCCTCCCACTTATTCGGACTTTGGCTAGGACATCTGACTAGCGCCTAAGTACCATAGATCGTTACGCTGATCTATAGATCAGAAATTTTTTCCCTAATTTGTTTGAAATTTGAAATTTCTTCTCTATTAGAAGACAGACCCCGATCGAGCACAGATAGGACAAATGACGTGGCTCTGATTGGGGCCGGACTAAGTAACCACAAGATTAACCAATTCTTTACATTTTCTTATGAGAGTGTAAAAAATGTTCTGGTGCGGTGAAAATTCAAAACATTACAATTTTTAACATTCAGATGTGATTTAAATAAGCGAAAAAATCTAAATAAATTAGAATAAAACCATAAAAGAGCGAGGAACAAATAATTTTTCGGGATATAACCGGGGCCAGATCTGGCTGCCAAGAAAGGTCATCTGTTGTGGTCCTTCATTCCGAGTCTGGCTCCGTCTAGATATAGTCCGATTTGGCTCAAGTTTTGCCCGATCGGGCCCATATCAGATTCATATTGGAATTTCTGCCCAGGCAACTCTTTAATAATGAGAGTATTGGCTCGGCATTCTAATCAGGCCATAGGAGAGCAGGCATATTAATACTATAGTATTTATTATTTATTAATATATTATTGACTGAAAATATGTAATACGACCATTTTTCTAGCATTAAAAGAATGTTAGAAATGTTTTTTGCGATCTTTTCGAAATCATTGAGAAGATTTATTTTGAATGTTAATCAATGTTACACTTTGATTGTTTTTAAATTTTAAAAGTAAAGTACAATCTATATAGTTCAAAAATCTAAATAAATGTTAAATCCTATATAAAAAAGTGGTGTAACGAAATATCTCAAGAATTTTTTAAATCATAAATCTCTTGAAATCCATGTTAAAATTCGTGAAAATCTTTAAAAATTGTTAGAAACCTCTCGGAATTTTTTAACATTTAAAATCCGTTAAAATTATTGGAATTCTTATAAGATTCCATGAAATCCTTAAAAATTCTAAAAAAATCTTTTGAAAAGTCTTTCGAAGTCCCTTACAATTATTATCAATTTTATAAAATTCCGTAAAATCCTTAAAATTTTCACAAAAATAAAAAAAAAATCTTAAAAAACGCTTGAAATTTCTTATTAGTTTACAACAACCTTCGAAATTTTTACAAATTCTACAAAATCTTTTAAAGATTATAAAGATCTTTTGAAATTCGTGGAAATCCCTTCAAATTCCTGGAAACTTCTTAAAACTCGCAAAAATTCTACGAGAACATTTAAAATTATATGTATATCCTTTAAAATACATTAAAATCATTAGAAATCTTATCAAATTTCATAAAATCCTTTAAGATTTTACAAAATATTTTAAAAATCAGAAAAATATCTTAAAATCCCTGAAAATTATTATAAATCTCAAAAAATCTTTAAAAATTTCATAAATTATTTAAAAAATTTTTTAAATCTCTTAAATTCTTTTAATATTCGTGGAAATTTTACGAAAACATTTAAAATCCCTTAAAATCCTTTAAAACTCCTAGAAGCCTTCTAAAATCTTTTAAAATTTCACGAAAATCTTCGAAATCGCTACTGAAATTTGTTTAAATTCTTAAAAACATCCTAAAATTCCTCGAAATTGCAAAAAATTTAAAGTTCCTTAAAATCCCTTAAAACTCTTAAAAAATCTTCGAAATGTCATAAAGTTTCACGAAAATCTTCGAAATCGCTGTTGCAGTCTGGTAAAATTCTTAGAAACATCCTAAAATTCCTCAAAATTTCAAAACATTTAAAGTAATTTTTTTGTAAGCATAAAATTTGCCTAAAACTCTTCAGAATGAGAAAAAAATATCTTGTGCTCATGAAGAATCTCGAACAGATTAAAGGGTAATATAATTTTTTACCGTAGAATATTACTGAAAACTTTAAACGCATTTTTCTCGAAATACCATTTTTCAAATCGGGCGAACTAATAGGAGCTACAAATCTTTATCGATTGTTTTCAAAGTTTGAGAAAATTTTTATAGACATATAATCTAGTGAACCACGTAGGGATTTTTTGATATGTTATAAACTTTTTTTATAAACAATGCAATATGAAATTTTCACGTAAAAAAATGAACTTTTTGCTCATATGCTTACCATTTTTTTAAAAATTAGTATTTTCAAAATCCCCTACGTGGTTCACTAGTGTATTATATATATTTTTAAAAAATTCTTGGATTTTTGTTCCAGTTACAAATTTGAAGGTACAGCCTGTTCGCCCGTTTTGGACCTCCCGAAAATCTAGCCGCAGAAACTTGATCCGGAAGAGGCCATTTTTTATCGGAATTATGTAAAACAAAATTTTTTTTGTACTTTGACATATACTTGATTAAAAACTGAAAAATAAAATTCGATAGCTTTCACTGTATTTCCGAAAAACGTTCCTGAAATTGTCCTTTTTTTTGACGCGCAAAGTGGCCTTATTACCCCTTAAAATCCGCCCTTAAAAATCTTAAATACTACTTAAATGTCTTAAAATTTCACGAAAATCTTCCAAATTGCTGTTGAAATCTGTTTAAATTCTTAGAAATATCCTAAAATTCCTCGAAATTGCAAAAAATGTAAAATTCCTCAAAATCCCTTTAAACAATTAAAGAACCTTCTAAATGTCATAAAGTTTCACGAAAATCTTCGAAATCATTTAAAATTTGTTGAAATCCTAGTTGAAATCTTTTAAAATTCTACGAGATCTTTTCAACATCCTTTGAATTTCATAAAAATCCCTTGAAAATCAACGAAATCCCTTAAAATTCCTAGAAACATCTTAAAATTCCTTTTAAGAATAAATGGTGTAACAACATGTCCCGAAAATCTCGCATATAGTACATTATTGTTTCAAATCTAATTGACTTTTGAATGATTTGAAGTTGTAGGAAGGAAAAAAAAAATAATCGTGCACGTAACGCGCGTGTTGGTTTGCTAGTTATACGCAAAAATTAGAGTTAACTTTTCAGATGGTTTTCAAAGTTACTGTCTTAAGAATTTTCACTACAAATAAATAACTACAAAATAAATCCAGGTTACAAGAAAGGGTGTTTATTTGTACATATCAGTGACTGTATACAATAGTTTTTTTGAAGCGATTAATTTCAAAATGGTGGCTGTGAAACGTCGTTGGGATAACGTTTTCGTTTTTACAGGATCAAAAACCGGAAAAACAGCTCCTGTAATTTTTTAATTATGATGAGCCAATGAAATTTTTTCGATTATATATAACAACAGCTATTGAAGTACGTAGGATTTTTTTGATGTATTGATTTTTGGCCAAATGGTGCACTTTTAAAGTGAAAAGTGAAAAATTTTCTTAAAAAATCGTCAAAAAATGAATAAAAAATAAAATGAATAAGAAATGAACAATGCAATATAAAAGAAATCCTACGTACTTAAGGGTAAAGTCCAATTAAAAATGCTTCGAAAATTATAGAGGTAGTGTGTGCTTTTTAGTTCAGACACATATGCAGGTAGAAAATACGGCCTATAAACTTTTATACTTTGTGAAATATTTATTATTTAATGCATAAACTCATCTATTCTCATTTTTTCTCTTCCTTTAAATTAATTTACTCATTTTACCTATTTTAGAATTTTATCACCTTTTCACTTTTTTTTTTCAATTGGTAAAGTTAAGTCTTACGAAAAGTTAATAAAATCATTATTATTACTCCGACTTTTCTGGATATAGTCAGACCAAATAGGTATTGCTTCTTGAGATTTCCAATTTTTTAATTGAAATTAAATTTTTAATTAAAATTCTTTAAAATCATTTGAAGTTTCTTGAAATACGACTTTAAAGTCTCTTCTAAATCTCTTAAAATTCTTTAAATCGTATTAAATCGTTTAAAATTATTTAAAAGCTTTAAAAATCCGGAGTTCATTAAAATCATCTGAAATCTTTAGAAGTTTTTGAGTTTCTGTGAAATTTCATGAAAATCCATGAACTCTTCTCAATTCTTTTGAAGTATCTAAATTATTTCTTTTAAAATCATTTAAAATATTTTGAAATTATTTTCAGTGTTCCATTAAAATCCATGTAAATTCTTTAAATTCATTCAAAATATCTTGAAATTCACCTTGAATTCTGAGTTTATTCAAAACCTTCTTCGATTGCTCTTCATTCTCTTCAATCTACTTTGAATTATTTTAAATTGATATTAAATTTTGTTAAATGCGCCTTTATTTATTTAAAATTCTTTTAATTTTAAAATTCCTTTAGATTCTTTTGACTTCTTTTGAATTGTTATCAAGGAACGAATTGACGCTTGACAGTGCTGTAGATAGTTGGCCCCACGTTGGGCGCCATTTGTTAAAAACAATATTAGATGGTGGTTGACGGAGAGATAGTTGGCCCCACGTTGGGC
>JAUEJJ010000045.1:7800774-7820450 GCA_032164275.1 Synergus coniferae
ACTTTCAAGCAAAAAGTTGCAGACTTTAAATACTGGCATTAAAAAGATTAACTATGTCCATCCCGCCCCACTCTACCCTATAAATACAACTATTTTAAAAAATCATTTTTAGAAAACGGTTAGACAGCATTTAAAATTCACTGAAATCGCTTGAAATTCCTTGAAAAAGAAATGTTATTCTCAAATATTCTCAAGCTATAATTCATAAAATCTTTTGAAGTCACATACAATTTCATGTAATCCTTTAAAATTCCACAAAATACTTAAAATCTTTTAAACTTATACACAAAATTCAAAAAATCTTCGGAAATTTCAATGATGAACTTTAATGTCCCTTAAAATGCTTCAAAATCTCTTGAAATTTCTAGAATAATCTAGAAATCTTTAATAATTTTACAAAGCTTCCAAAAAATCTTAAAATCTTCTTGAAAACTTCTAAACAGGCAGTTTAAAATATGTACCTTAAAATGTGTAAAAAATTCTTTAAAAAATTTTTAAACTCTTGAAATTATTTATTAAAATACGCTGAAATAACTAGAAATTCTTTGAAATTTATTTAAATTTTGCAAAATCTTTCAAAGGTCCCTTGAAATCTTTTAAAATTTAATGGAAATATTTACAATTCCTTGAGATGCGTCAAAATCTTCTTGATTTTTAAACAACCTCTTTAAATTCTTCAAAGTTCGCTGAAATCGTTTCAAAATTTCTTGCAATAATAAAATTCCACGACAGTATTTAAAATCTCGTAAAATCGACTAATTCTTTTTAAATTCCTTAAAATCCACTAAAATCTCTTACAACTTCATTCAATCATGTAAAGTTCCTCAATAATGTAACCTTTAAATAATTTAATGAATATACATTATTGGTTACGTCTGTCGATATTTTTTAGTTTTCTACGCCCGACTTTCTTGAGCAAATTAAAAAAAAAATAAATCGAATCAAATTACTCAAATTAAATCGACAGAACCGATGGCTAGTCGTAGTGACGTTATGGTAGAGAGGGGTGGGACGCTAAATTCAACTACAAATGAAATAAATGTAAGAACCAAGAATGTTAAATAATAAATGCAATATATTTAACAACAATTCCAAAACAGGATAACAATTTAAAGTCAATAAAAATTATTATAAAAGACAAACGAACAGGGAATCGCGATAACAAAAGAACTTAGAATTAATAAATCAAATTAATTAAAATTGTAAAAAACAGAAGAACGGAGAAAACACAAACTTTAAAATAAATAATAATTATTATGCAGAACGATCTTTCGTCCGCAGTTCCTGGATTGGTCTAAATTAATTAAGAAAATCGGGGAGATTCAAAATAATGATTGGGGGAATTAAATCGCAAAAATATTACACTAAAAATCAACAGACTGTAACTATAGGGAGGGGTCTTAACTTCAAAAAAGAAAAATAAGGGATAAAAAGAATTATCAACATAAGATAAAATTATAAAGTTATCTACAAAGAAAGAAATGCAAAACACAATAATAATTCTAAGGAATTATTCCAAACAACATTATAAGGAGTCAAAATATAACACAGGCAAACAAATATTACAAGTGACGTCAAGGATAACGCACTTCTAAAGAATCGTTATCCGGGGTCGAATTAAGGCAAAATCACACAAAAAGGGAATCAGATATTATATGGGTCAAAAAGGGGAACCAAAATTTGTTTAAATATTCACAAAGGGAGAATCAAATGCAGTATTTAATTAATTAAAATTGCTAAAAGGGTCACAGTCTAGGAATTCCAACGCATAAGTAATACTCAAAAGATTTACGCGTTGACGCTCTGGAAACTGCCCCAACAAAAGATGGCCAGACAACGGCGTCGTTGTCTTCTTTAGCAACGGGCTCTATCCTGATTGGTTGCTTTTTAAACATTTGCTTGCGTTGATATATGACGTAGTAGTACAGGAGAAAGTGTCCAGATTTGTAGCTATGAAGAGTACTGCAGTGGTCCAGATATCCATATTTTTTTTACAGTTGATGTCCTTAGACAATTCCAACTCGATCCAAATTGATGGTAGATCGTCGCATATTAAGGTCCCAAATAATCCGTACATCACGCTGGGCAAATAAACAAAAGATGCTGTCAAAATTATGGAGCTCCAAGGTCACACAGGAACGTACTGCCAATTAGATGAGCCGCGTGCGCACAAGGCTTTTCTGGTAATCTTAGAAAAGGCAATAACGAAACCTTCCAAGGAGATGGAAATTCAAGGATTCTTAAAAAGAGGGTGCAGAAAGGCAGATAACGCAAACAATCTCATCCAAACATAAAGAACGCGACATGCAGAAAGGCAGGAAACGCAACAATCTCATCCATCAAAAGATTTATCCAAGGTCCTTGGGTACGATCGGTAAAAAGAATGGGTATCACAGGAGTGCAGCAGTAGGTTGGACGGGAAGATTTGAATCATTTAAACTTATTCTTTAAGTAACTGAAGGCGTCCCAAAAGTTTTTTAAATTCCAAAATAGCATGATGTTTCCAAAATAAAGCAGGATAAAGCAGAATAAGCCTCGTTATTTCCAAAATATAGCAGGATATTTCCAAAATGATACAGGATATGGCGAGACAAACAGGATAAGGCATAAATCTTCCAGAACTCAGGCGATAATACATGAAAATGAAACAAAATAATGAAATTAATAATTCAAATTAAATTAACGAAATCTAACCATTTCCAATCCAAGAAATACGTGCAACTTCCAGAGCTTTGTCAAAATAAATAAATGAATTATTTAATATAAAAAAAATATGTTTGTGACTTGCAAAAATTGCAACGTCACAAGATATAATGAAATCTATTAGTGTTTAATAAAATTCTACGAAATACCTTAAATTTCCTTAATATATTCCATATAGATCTTTTAAGAATTTCTTCAAAATCACAATGAAATCCTTTAAATTTAAATTCAAGTTCAAATCCCTTCAAATTTTTAGTAAATAATTAAAATTCAATTGTTTACTGTTTACAGAAATTTTGCAATCAACATTGCAGCCACATTGCTACAACAATGCAGAAATATTATAAAAATATTGCAAATAATTAAAATTTGATTGTTCATTGTAGACACAGAATCTGCGCCCACCTCCGACTCGCACGGGTAGGTCAAAAAACCTACCTCAAGTTGCGTTGCGTGAAGTTCATAAAAAACATAATCGTTCCTCAGCCTGAAGGCTCATGGGACAATCGCAGCCGCATATTGAGGGTTCTGAGAGCAACATCCTTCCAGGGGTGATTTTCGAGGTGTCAGTAGGTAGATGATGGTGGGGGTGAATATCGACTGGAGACTGGAGGACAGGCCGCGCGTGGATACCGAAGCAATGGCTTGGTTGACGAATATTCTCGAGAATATTCCCCATCAATCTTCTTCCTCAGAATTTATCGGAGTTTTAAATTTGACACGTAATACAATACAAATCATGTCATCTGTTATGCTAGATTTTCTGACATACAGTGAAAAACATCACATAAAATCCATATTCCTGAACAAAAAAATTATTTTTTGTTATAATAATTATCCCCAGCAACACGCAATTTTGCAGCAACATTGTAGAGATATGACAGAAATATTAGATTTAAGTATTGATTTAAATAAGTATTGCAGCAATACCGTATCAACATTGCAGAAATGTGACAACAAGGTTGTAGAAATATATGGTAACAACGTTTCGGCAATCAATATTGCATCAACATTGCAGGAGTATTGCAGAAATATTACATCAACGTTGTGGAAATATAATAGAAATATTCTAGTAACATTACATAAACATGACAGTAATATTGTAGCAATATTGAATTAAAATTGCAGAAATGTGACAGCAATATTATAGCAACAAGATGCACGTACAATTTCAATACGTGTCTCATAATTTTATTTCATACCTTTGGTATTAACTAGTGGTATGCAACATTTGTATCCAACTTGAACTGACGAGTTTTGTAGAGTTTAAGTTAAACTAAGTACAGTTGGACTTTCAAGTTATGGAAAACTGAGCATAACTTTGGACGGTTTTCAAACTGCTCTATGAAACTAAAAAAAAAAAGTATCTTTGTGGCTTATTTTCTAAATTTTACTTAAAAATACAAATATTATTTGTGGGATCAGAAATGTATTTTTAAGTAAAATTTAGAAAATAAGCTTTCTTTTTACAAGAATTTATCAATTTTAAAAATTTTAGAAAAAAATATATTTTTTTAATAACATGACTAATAACCACATTGTTAACTCCATTGAAATTCCTTGAAATACCATGGAGTCTTGATAAAAGATTTTAAGATTGATAAAACATTTTAAAAGTTCTTAAAAATCCTTAAGACTCCAGCATAAAGCCTCGTGAAACCCGATTAATTTCGTCAAATACATTGAAATTTCATAAAATTGATTAAAACTCCATGAAATCTTGTCGTGGATTGCTTATAGTTTAAGAATTCTTATATTTTTAGCAGCACTAATTAAAAATCTATTTTTAATTGGAAGTTGAATTTATATAATTTTAATTTCTATCATTAATAAAATTAAGGTATAATATGAAATGCGACAACACTGTTTTAGGGGGAAAAAGCTATTTTGGCATAAAAAATCTAGAATTTATTTAAACAACGAAGGTGATGCCAATTCACCACAGGATTATTCTAGATAAATGAGAGGACACAAATTATAGATGAGCAGGAGAACACAAAATACACCGGCGTTGACGTCACACTCGCGGTACGCAATTCGGTTTGTAGTCAAGGAGACTCTGTTTGTGTGCTCGGTAAGAATCCTAAGGGGGCTGAGATGCTGATGATCTCTGTAGAAACCCTTACCATAGGTACTGAGAAAACGTGGTAAAGCACGTGTAGCCTATGTTAGGCGATTGAGATAGCCGTGAGAGCTGAGAGGCGTTAGAAAAGAACCCCCGATGGGGAATAGCGAATGGCCTATGACAAGGCACTTACACTTTTATAGTTGGTATGCCCATCGCAGATGGCGCTAAATATCGCCATTTTTCACTATAGGAGTTGGCCGAGCCATCAGCCAACGTCGATCGTGCGCAGACACACATATGGTATAATCTCCCACTCTCGCTCCTTCACAGCCCCCGTTCCTTCTTCTACCTTCCAGTAAATTTTCGATTCGTATTTCACGCGTAAAGTCGAGCATAAAGTATATAGTTCACAATGTAAGGTGTTACGACGTAACACATTACATTGTTAACTCGACGTAACAGTTATATTCCTTAAAATTCTTTGAAATCTCATGAAATCCCATTAAATCTCTTAAAATAATCTGAAAATCTAATAAAATTTTGTAAAACTCCGTGAATCCTCTAAAAATCCTTGAAAGTACCTAATATCCCATAAAATGTCGTAAAATACCATGAACTTAGTTGAAAAACTTTCAAATTGCGTAAAAACCCTTGAAATCGTAAAAGTTCTTAAAATTACTAAATATCCCATAAAATATTTGTTAAATCTCTTTAAGGGCATGTGTTACTTACCATATGACCAAATTTAGATAACCCGGATTTTTTCCTACAATTTTCACTGTTACAAAAAAATAATAGTGCACAGCTGTCCATGTTCACGTTCTTGACCGCTGTACACTATTATTTATTTGAAAAAGTAAAAATTGTAGAAAAAAACCTGAGTTATCTAAATTTGCTCATATGGTAAGTAACACATGTCCTTAAAGTCTTTTGAAATTTCTTGAAATTTTTTTGTCATGAACTCTTGTTAAAACTCTTAAAATTAATTAAAAGCCCTGAAAATGATTTAAGAAAAAAGGTACCAGTAATCGTGACCTTAGTCCCAGTAATCGTGATTTCCTTTTACATTCTCATCAGAGAAAATGTATTAAATTTGTACAAAATTTGACCTTCCCCCCAGTTTTTATAAAATTTCCACGTTTTGAGACCTCCTGAATGCAAAAAACATGTTTTTACGAATGTGTCTGTCTGTCTGTCTGTGTGCCTGTAGATTTTAATTAGTGAAAGAATCGATCAATTGGATTGGCCTTTGGTATACTCTTTTAGTGTCCTAAAATGAAGGTCAAGTTCGTTAGCCAGCCATTTTGGATAAAAATTTAAAACGTGGAAGCATTTAAACACTTTTTAAGAACTTTTGGGATGTTTTAGTATGGATTTTTAGTGAAATAAGGCAGGAGATTCAAATCTGTTATGGAAGAGAACATAAATATATTAACAAAATATTTATAAAATGCAATTTAATGTTAACAGATTAATTTAATAAAACTGTAAAATGAAAATTTTATATATAAAAGATATGAATTCCCTTAATAAAAATAATTAAATAGTTTTAAAAAATGAAAGTCGGTGGGATTTAAAATACTTACAATCAAAACTTTTTAAAACATGGATTTTCTTTTTTTAAAACTATTTAATTATTTTTATAGAGGGAATTAATATCTTTTATAAAAAATTTTAATTTTAAAGTTTTATGAAATTCATTTGTTAAAATTAAATTGCATTTTACAAGTTTTTCGTTCATATATAAGATGTATGTTCTCTTTCATAATAAATTTGAATCTCTCGCCCCTTATTTCACTAAAAATCCCAACTAAAACATAGCGCTTCCGGTATTTTCACGATTACTGGGCGGTATTATATTACCATAATATCCGTTAAAATATAATCGTTAAAATCACTGAAAGTCCTCAAAATTCTTTGAAACCTCATGAAGTCTCTTAAAATCCCTTAATATGCCTGAAAAATCCCAGTAAATTTTATAAAATCCCTTCAAAACCTGTACAAATCCTTAAAATCAAATAAAATCACAAGATATTCCTTAAAATTACTTAATATCATACAAAATATCGTAAATTCCCTTAAAGTTAGTTAAAATACAAAATAATGTCAAATACTTAAAAATTACTTAAAATCCCATGAAATCTCGTTAAATACATAAAAAAATTTTTAATCCAGTGAAATCTCGCGAAATTCCTTTAAAGTTGTTTAGACTCGTTTTGACAAATTTTCAACAAGAGTGTTCGATATTTTCGAGATACACAGTAAGATGACTTTATGTTAGATATGAGTACTGAAAATTCCCTGAAATCATTGAATATGGCACCAATTTCAAATAAATGAAAAATTCTCGCTTTTGTGAAATATTCTCGACAGTAAATTCTCGTGAAGCATGAAACTCAACTCAACTGCCAGACGTACGCTTTCCCCCACCAGCTTTTTCTGCTCCCACTTCCGAAAGCACTTTGCGCACGTCGAGCTTTTCCCGCGCGCGTGGCGCCATCGCGCCAGGTTGCCGCGCGGCATTAACCAGCCGCGCTCGCTCGTTCCTCGTGTCCCACGTTGTTCTCTTCTTCTTCTTCTTCTTCTTCTTCTTCTTCTTCTTCTTCTTCTTCTCCTTCTTCTCCTCCTTCTTCTTCTTTTCTTTTCTTCTCTTCTCTTCTTCTTCTTCTTGTTCCTTCTCTCTTTTCTTCTCCTCCTCTTTTTCCCCTTCCTCACCATCCTTCATCCATTCATCATTCGCCCTCTCCACTCTTTCTCCCTCTTCCCTTCCTACCATCTATCCCGGTCACTGGTACACAACTTCGAACTGTCGGACACAAAACCCATTTAGTGTTCGAAGTATCGCAGTTCTCCGAACAGGAGGTAGTGCACCCACATCATACTCCACACCGGGTTTCGGGGTGATTGTGACCGCGGCGTGCGTCATACACGCCGAGATCTGAGGAACACACGGTTTCATTCTGAATCGACGGTACTCCTCTCAGTGCGAGCAAAACGACGACGGGAGGTGTTGGGTGGTGTGGGTAGTGGGTGGCGGCGAGGTAGGTCCTTCCGCCTAGAGGAAAAGAGATCACAGTGTAACGTGCGCGATGCCGTCGACGGTGCGATGTTTCGAGACCCGCGTGAGTTTCCGATCGACGCAATCCTCCAAATCCTGATCCTGACCCTAATGAGGTCCTCCCAGCATTATCTCAATACTTAACATCAATATCAACTCCAATATTCATATCTCAGAAATTCCTTCCAAAATCCGTATCTTCCGTCCTAAAGTGTCAGATTCAGAGGGTCGTGTCGTCGTCCCTCTCCGAGAAAAAGTTAAGCAGAGAGAGACAGAGAGGCAGCGAGGCGGAAGCTGGGGAGAAGGATCTTCTACTTGGAACTGGAACTGAATCAAGCAGCCGCCCCCATGCAACATGCAGATGATCCTGGTTGCTGGCGGGTGAGTCCATCGTTTAACCTCCTCGGAGAATTTTCTTCCCGGCTGCAATTCCACCCCCAACGCGGGAGCGCGAATGCTCTGCATGCCACCTTCGTTTTTTTTTACTTTGGACAACACGTGGTGCAAGAGCTAGGGTACTAGTGTGTCGTGTAGAATGAGCGCCTGGATGATCCATGTCATTAATATGTATTATGCCAGAAACCAGAGAACGATGTCATCGTGAATTTCGCGAGAATTGGATAATTCATTTATGTTGAGGAACATTTGCGAGAATTCAGATCACGGGCTTCAGTCTCGTTTCAGCGAACAGAACGAAATTGACGGATTTTAAGTTTAGCTCGACCCGGTCAATAGTACCGCAGGCTCTCGTTAAATCAAGGTTGTAAGCGGTTTCTTTATTTATCAAGACTAAGACGAGATCATTTATTATCGATAATTACGCCTCGTCAGTTATTTCATTAATGTCGCAGAAATAATCGAATCGAGTACACAAATCACGGATAATGTTGACATTATTGATTATTACAAACATTATGAATATTCGCATAAATTCGGAATGAAAAAGTGTGCAGATGCAGCTTTTCGTTGTTCTACAATTGTGTTATATTTTTATAATCCCTTTGACGAATGTCTAGATAGTCCTTAGAGTTTTTAGAAATATTTTATTTTTAGTCGAATACGCGAAACAAAAAGAGACTTATGTGTTTATAAAGTTGTCAGTAGGTATTTTTTTTGATTCACCGTAACTTGGGACTGCATTAACGTATTGGCATGTTTTTTTTTTAAATGCATGTATTCATAAGTAGATTAACATAGGCAGATGAAGATTTTCTTTTTCTAAATTCAGATACGAGGATAAACATAAAATTTAAATTTAAATTTAAAATTTAAAAAAGTTAAAATCTTTTTGAAAAATATGACATTGAAGCTTGATTTTTTTCTAGTATTTGATATTTCAGTCATTTTTTGTAAAAGTAAAGTGTTTACTTCAAACTAAGTCATAAATAAATCATATATTGGCACTGATAAGTAAGTGTTATGGTGAATTTAAAAAACTCTGTATCTATGTTGGTGTATTTGAAGTGTTGATTACAGATATATATTCGTGAAAGTACCCACAAATGAAATAGCCATTTCCTTTTACCATTTTTTTACTGTCTTTCCCTTCCCCTTTACCATGGTTTCCCTTTACCATTTCCCTTTACTATTTTGCTTTAGTAATTTCATTTACAATGATTTATTAAAACAACAAATAATTAAAAATATGTCACTAACAATAAAAAAATAAAAATATTTTAAAATAAAAAAAAGTTTCGTACTCTGTAACTAAAAAATGATCAACAAAATTTAATTATTAATTATTAAAATAATACTTATCGACACTGTGAAATACGTTAATGAAAATTTTTCTCTCAAGTAATTAATAAACATTATTATTTTAATAGTTAATAATTAAATCTTGTTTATCATTTTTTAGTTATAGCGTATTCGACTTTTTTTTTTTTATTTTAAAATTTTGTGAGTAGAATTATGTTATTTTTGTAGTTCTTTGTAATGCCCTTATTTGTTGAGTTGAGACCCTTTCCTTTTATTTTATATTATCCTGTTTGTTTATTTGTTTTCTTTTTCATAATTTCGTCGAAATATCATAGTTTGGGGTAATTTGAGCTAAGAGTCTTAAACAGTGTTTAGTGGAAATTGGCAATTTTTGAAAAAATGAGAAAAAAAATTTTTTTTACCTTTAAAAACATCTAGAGTTTTTGAGATATTTGAACGGCTCTTGGACCAGATTGTCAGAAATTCCCGTTGGATTTAGAAAAATGGAGGAAAATTAAAATCCAAAAAACCGTTCATTGAATTATAGCCAAAAAACGCCCCCTTTGCTTGCTATTCCCTGAAACCCCTTTCTTTATTATTTTTACAATGTTACTGTTTTACAGTGTTTTATAATGGTATTTTATATGTTTAATGTTGACTTGAGACTCCCTTTGCATGCGTTATTTTTTGAGACCATTTTACTTACTATTTTATAATGTACTGATTTTTAAATATTTTGAATATTATTATATATATATATATATATATATTATATATAAAATTATAATTTTCAGACGAGACTCAAAATTAAATAAATTATTTAACAATTGCAATCTTGGGTTATTGAGATTCCTTCACCGCCATCTGAATTTATTAAAAATTTTATTTAATTGTTTTGATTATCATGATATCTCTTTTGACGGATTTTTCTTGAATAAATTATTATTAATTCATTCGACCAAAAATCCCTCCACCATTATTTATTTAATATAAAATTAAGTTTATAAAATTTATAAATATTAATATAAAATTTGGTGTCTTTTGTCTATTTGCATTTATTAATTTTAATTAAAAATTTTGATTAATTTAAAATTATTGTTTTTTCTCACTGAGTTGTCTTTTTACCCCTTTGTGTCGTTTTTTAATAATCTTATACAATTGCAAAATTACTAGACAGTGTTTCGCACATAAATTTAAAAAAAAAATATGACTAGATTCATAAAAAATTGTGTATGGCGCCGATAAGCTCTCCCAAGGTTAATGGGTTAAGGTCACCAAAACTTTTACGAGACACTTAAAACCTGGGTAAGCTTGCCAGAAACCTTGAAGGGTCCTTATTGCAAATAATTTCTAAAAGACCCTATGTGGATTACATGGATTTGTGTCCCGAGAGTAACGCGTTTCTAGGTCGGCGTGGGAATTTCAATAGGAACATAGGAATTTTTATTTGAAGATACATCCTTTTATGAAAATTAGTAGCTTCAATTTACACCTAATGTAATCTACGCATTTTATTGTTCTTAGGTATTATCGAATCACAAATTAATATTTTCATCAACGAAACTAATATTCAGATCAACACAAAAGCTTAGATCTGTCTAAGTTGATTTGTAAACATAGTTGAAACTAAGCGAAATTAATAGAAGTTCGAGACACAATTGATAATTAATTTTCATTCAGTAAACTTTGAATAAGTTTACTGGTTTCCGGTTTACCACTATAGCGCTGCTCTCGCATTTAATTATTCTCTGCATTTAATTAAAATTGTCATTATTTTTATTTCAATTGATAAAATTGAATGATATAAAAAATTATTGATATATTGCAATTATAGGATAATTAAGAGTCATTTTTGGTTAAGAAAAACCTTTTTTCGGATAATTAAAATAATAAGGGAGGACAATCTGTTAAAGCTGAAAATATTTTTAATTGGTACTTTAAAGTCCTTTTAAATCTTTTCAAAATCTTATAAACCGTTTTTAAAAATAAAGAAGTTTTTTTATTAAATCCCTTGAAATTGCCTCACAAATCACACTTGAAATCCATTGAAATTGGTTACAACAATGTAAGACCTCTTAAAATTCGTTAAAAATGTTTATACCCATTTAAAATCGTCTTGAAATTTCTTGAAATCACATAAAATTGATTAAAATTCCTTAAAATTATTTGAAACACTCTTGAATTCATCAAATCATTTAAAATATCTTAAAATCTTTGAATTTCTTTGAAACGTTTTATATTTGTTAAACTCTTCTCAATTATTTTGAAATAAAGGGTTAAATAAATTTAAATGCTAGTAATTTAAACGAAATTTGTTTAAAATCACGTAAAGTAACTTAAAATCCTTCAAATCACTTGAAATTCTTCATAGTCATTCTAAATACATGTCTTGAAGTATTTTTAATGATAAGATAAATTGTTTGAATGAATGCTAATTAACATTTTTCTTTTCGAGAGTTTCGAGTATAATTTTAATTCTTGACGAATTTCAATATTTTATTAAATTTGAGAATTACAGACACCTACTTCACAACGAGAAAACTTACAACTTGAAACTCTACGTAAAACGATAAGCGTCAATCAAAAACTTCTTATATCACGAAAATCAATTGATCAGCTGTTCTTCTTAAATTAAAGGTTACACTCTATGTCTATAAGTATTGTGCTTCCATTATCTGTTTTACTTTGCTTCATAAACTGTAAAATTCTCGAAATCTTAGCAAAGTTTATGAGCAACTTTATTAGAAACTATAAAAAGAACCAGTAAATCATTTACTTTATCAACAATTATGAAATAACCTAGGTTTTGAGGGAAAATACAGTATTCCCAGACACTGATGCTTTCAGTAACAATTGAAATGTACATAGATACCATATGACGTATCCCCAGGGTAACATTATGTGTGAATATTAATAAATTCAACTTTGATTAGATTAATAAAAGACGAACTGACTAAATTAATTATATCTCCGCACGTTTACTAACTTTTTAAAAGTAATAACCCCATATATGGGTCATTCCACTTCAAATTTACAACCAACTTTTTGATATCGTGGGAACTTTTTTCCCTCGTTCTATAGAAGAAAAAAAGTACACGTATTTTTTTCTTTCAATACGATATTGATAATTTTCGAGATATAGATTTTTCAATTTTTCCATCACAAAAAAACAGGTTTTCTTATAATGCTTCACAAATCGAGCATTTTTCGAATAAGAGTTTTAAATTTTAGGACGAAATGTGCAATATGGTTCACTTCAAAGTGAACATTTGAACTGTCAAAAATTCATTTGTTGAGTAATTATTATTCTTACGAAACAATTTCTTGAACAATTTGAAATATTTCCAAGAAGCCCTCTCTGCGATTTCAAAGCACAGATACAAAATTTTCGCTGTTATTATAAGCAAGTATACATTTATAGAACTTTTATAGGATTAGATATTTTCTCTTCATGAACAATCATCTTTAAACACACCAAAATGATATGTATAAGTACTTTTCATTGTTATTAACAAATTATATAAACAATTGCATTATATTTGTGCTTTAACAGAAAAAAATAATTTTTTCACGAAAACTGGCTGTTGGGAATGACTGTGTGTTATTAAGAAATAATATAAATAATTGCACTGTATTTTTGTGTTTTTACATGAAAATATAATTCTTTTACAAAGCCTTGTTGCCAATAACTTTCCTATATTATCTAGCTGATAACTTTCATTCTAAATAAAGAATTTGAATTATTATTAACAAATAATTTACACAATTATTAATAACAATTGAAATTCTTGATTCACAATAAAAGTTCTCAGCTATATACATTGTATAAAAAAATCATTGGCCAGCAAGGCTTTGTGAAAAAATAATATTTTCCAGTAAAAACACAAATATAATGCAATTGTTTATATACCTTGTTAATAACAATTACTATTACTTATGTATAACAACACTTTTAATATGAAATAACATTTTTGTGTGTTTAAAGATGATTTTTCTTGAGGAGAAAATATTTAATCCTATAAAAGTTCTATAAATGTATATTTATTTATAAAATTTGTTTATAACAGCGAAATTTTTGCTTTAATCATTTATTCTTATGATATTTGTATCGGGGCATCAATATCTATCGATTTCTGTTTTTACGTTATAGTGGATTGGACGAAGATAAAAAATAATATACTGGAAAATCTGGACCACAGTGCGCCCGGCTCATGCGCCACTCAGCTCGCGCAAGAAAGTAATAAATCATATTTAATAAAGTATTGAATTGTCCACTTTTTAATTTTTGCACAATATTCCACATATTATACTATAATGACAAATTACAGAAAATTTTATTCAAATCGGAAAGGGCTTTTTCGAAATATTTTAAATTGTTTAAGAAATTGTTTCGTAACAATTACTCAACAAATGAATTTTTGACGGTTCAAATATGCACTTTGAAATGGACCGTATTGCAAATTTCGTCCTAAAATTTGAAACTTTTATTCGAAAAATGTTCGATTTTTGCGAAGCATTATAGAAAAACCTGTTTTTATGAGATCGAAAAATTGAAAAATCGATATCTCGAAAGTTATTAATATCGTATTGAAAAAAAATACTTGTACTTTTTTTCGTCGTCTATTGAACGAGGGAAAAAAGTTTAAAGGATAACAAAAATTTGGTTTTACATTTGAAATGGAATGACTCATATAAAAAACACTTGTCCGCGTCAGTATTCAGTCAAGTTTTTTAAGCATGAAAGTTCTAATCTTTTTTATTGAAAAGGATTAAGCATCATTTTTTTATTTAAATACTATATACAAATTGTTTTTTCTATAAAAATATCGTAAAATCATGTAACCTTTTCGTGAAATGTCAAAAAAAGCTGCAAAATTTCATAATATTCTAATAATTTTCGTAAACTAACCCAGAAGTATGTATTACAAATTCTTCAAAATTGTATGATTCAAAAATCTTTATTTGACTGAGAAGTGTAAGGAATACGGGATCCGAGAATTCGAATTGGGTCAGGAAAAGAATTTTTCTCCCGAATATAGTAGTCTTGAATATTTCTAGCGAAATTTCTTCGAAATCTTTCAAATCTTCTGAATTCTTTAAAAGTCCCTTAAAATTCTTTAAACTTATTTAAACTTATTTAAAATCTCTTCAAATCTTTTCAAATTTTTTAAAACCGTTTAAAATCTCCTGAAATCCTTTTAAGTATTTTGAAATCTTTTTAAATTCCTTTAAACTCTTTAGTTAAAATCATTTCAAATCTTTTTAAATCTTGAAAAATTACAAAATCCCGTTAAATCCCCTCAAATTCTTCAAAATCTATAAAAAAATTTTGAAATTGGATAAATATTGTAAAATCTCTTAAAATCCTTCTAAATCTTTCCAAATCAAGTCAAATCCCTAGTAATTCTTTGACAGCATTTGAAATTATTTTCAGTCATTGAAATCTCTTGAAATCACTTGAAAGTGCTCAAAATCATATGAAATCGTTTAAAATCCTTCTATATCATTTAAAATATACTTTCAAATCCAGGAAAATTCTTTAAAATCACTTTAAATCTCTTCAATATTTTTGAGTTTTCTTAAAATCACCTGAGATATTTTGAAATCTTCGAAGTCTTCTGAAATTCTTTAAAATCATGATACATAAATTTCTCAAAATCTTATGAAAATACTCAAACATTTTTAAATCCTTAAAAATTTCGTTTGAATTTCCTTAATCTCGTTTAAATTCTATTGAAATATATTTCAATTTTTTTAAATCAATTAAAATTTCTTAATATTATTATAAAATATATTTGGAATTTCTGGAATTTCGTTCAAAATTCTTCATAAATTATAATCATTCCAATTATATTGAAATCTTTTCAATTGCAAAAGAAATCGTTTGAAATTTTTCAAATTTATGTTGAGATCGAATTTTTATTGGAATTCTTTTCAATTGAATTTGATTGAATCTGACTTAATTATTGGTATAAACTTCTTTTAATTTCTTTAGAATTCTTTCGGGTTCTTTTGATTTCTTTTGAATTCATTTGAACTTCTGAATATTTAAATTAAATTTTATTGACTTGGATTGGAGATCGAGTTTCTAAGAATTTAACAGATATCAACATCGTTTTCAAAGATTTTCGTGAAATCTTACGACATTTAAAAGGTTTTTTTAAGAGTTTTATGGGATTCTAAGGAACTTTAAATGTTTTGAAATTTTTGGGAATTGTAGGATGTTTTTAAGTATTTTAACAGATTTCAAAAGCGATTTCAAAGATTTTCGTGTAGTTTAAGAGATTTTAGAAGGTTTCTAGAATTTTAAAGGATTTTAAGGAATTTAAAATGTTTTCGGGAAATTTCCATGAATTTTAAGAGAATTTAAGAGATTTTTATGATTTTTAAAATAATTTATGAAATTTTTAAAAATTTCATGAGATTTCTATTAATTTTGATGGGAGATTTATGATTTTCAAAATTTTTGAGGAATTTTAAGGGACTTGAAGAGATTTTTAGGAATCGTAAATGATTTTAATTGAAGCCAATCAGGTTTTGTAACAACAATGTATGAGAGATTTTCGAGACATTTCGTTACACCACTTTTTTTATATATAGGAATATGTATTGTGATGCCTGATATCAGGAAAAAGTGAACTGAGCTAAATGAGAAGTAGATTCCTAGAATAGAACTTTCTCTCTCAACAACTTCTGCTCGATATTTTTGTCTCGCAACAAGATACTCTTTACGAATAGATATTGTTCTTTTCTTTTCTATAATATGGAAACCAGAAATTAGTAATTAGAAATATTTCATCACCCGAAACACATAATCAGATGTATCAATAAATCTTGTCAAGATTGATAAAAATATTGTCAAAACAATGTTGCAAGATTCTCATTCGATGAATCTATTTATAAGACTCTCTTGCGGTTAAGATGCGTAAGATAAATAAAAGCGGTGATTAGAAAAACGAGGGTTTGGTGATGTATCTCTTAAAAATCCTTGGAATCAATTCCATTAGTGCATGAATTTTAGATAATATATTTTTTAAATACTGCATAAAAGTTGAAAATGTTAAGCTTATTTATCAAAATATTTGAATACTTCATTTTTGAGAAAAAAAAAAAAATATTTAAGAGAACGTATCGGAAACCCTATATTCAAAAACTCGGTGACCTTGAAACGTCACATCCCGCAAACCTCTGCAACCAATTAGAATTTTACAAATCCTGATTTTAATGAAATTCTAGACATTTTTAATATCTTTTAGACAATTCTTTATATTTTTAAAACACGTTTCCAATTATATACACAATAATATGTTATGTTTACAGTTTACACTTGCAATCGCTATTTCTATGAAAAAATGAAAAAAAAATGTCTAATTGTGTATTATAATGTTTCTAACAATAGTAATTGTTAACATATGGACATTATTTGCTACGAGTATTATTCTTGTGGGATATTTCAGCATTTTTCGTCAACAAAAAATTTTTTGTGCCATTGAGCACCTCATTCATATATTTTTTATATAATTTGTATATGACAATTAACTTCAAACTCAAAATAATTATTATATACGTTCCTTATGAGTACCAACATTCATTTTGATGTCCAGTAAAATTATTAAGGTCTTTTATTCGGAGAAAAGAAAATCATATTCTCAAAGAGTGTAATTTTTCCTAATTCTTATTTATTCATACAAATAAATAATTACTCAAATTTTAATTTAAAATCTATTCTGCAGACTGTCTTCTACAACTATTCCCGAGCACTTAAGAATACCATAAAACGGTGCACAGCAAACTAATAGATATGAGACGGTCAAGTAATTCGTAACATCATAATGTATCTCATGCCCTTAAGGCCATGTATTACTTATCCGATACCTACCTTACCGACATTTTTTTTCTCTGCAACGTTACTCCTAAATTTATTAAGATATCGAGTTGAAAATTCCTCTAATTTAAGCTAAAGCATTAAGGTACGTTTATCTGGTCCTGAATATTTAGATTTATAAAAAAATTTTTTTTTAATATTTTTTTTTATTTTTATAAAAATTTAGGACCAGATAAACGTACCTAATGCTTTAACTTTAATTATTGAAATTTTCAATTTGATATCTCAATAAATATAGATGTAAAGTTGCAGAGAAAACAATGTCGGTAAGGTAGGGATCGGATATGTAATACATGGCCTTAAAGTCTTAAACATTACAAAAAAAATATTCAAACTTATTTGAAAATACTTTTCTTTAGTAGGCACAATCATTTTTTAGTGTTCTTACATTGTAACTTAGAAAAAATATTTGAAAATATGCAACAACCCCATTTATAGGATCAAACAATCATAGAGAACGGAAGAGAATCGACGTTTTCAGGCTTCGACCGCACCGCTTTTACTCTTCTCCATTATTCGGTTTCTCTCCTCCCCGTTCAATTGTCCCGATTCTGCATATCGAAAACATGGTGCTCAATTGAAGGGCTCATTAAAACCTTTCTGACCTACTGTGCGATTTATGTTCTTCTGTATCATTCGAGACCTAAAAGTGGGAAATCCGATAAAAAAGAAACATAAAATGATATTACGTCCATCAAGCACGTAAGAAACACTAGGACAATATTATAGAAATATAAAAAA
The DNA here is from genome assembly GCA_032164275.1 of Synergus coniferae. Taxonomy (NCBI): domain Eukaryota; kingdom Metazoa; phylum Arthropoda; class Insecta; order Hymenoptera; family Cynipidae; genus Synergus; species Synergus coniferae. The sequence goes on from JAUEJJ010000045.1 coordinate 7,818,928, forward strand.
AGATCTGCCTGCTTCGCGCGCACATTTTCAGAACACGGGGGGTGGGGGGCAACAGTGAACCCGGACAATAACCAGCGGGACAATAATCGGTAGTTGAGTGTAGTTTGAAAATAAAAGTGAAATTGAATGACGTAGTATGATTTCCAGTTCAGCAAACTTTTCGGAGAGTTTTCGTCATTCCATCAATGAAAACCAGTATTAGTGAATAAATGAGACAAACAATAAAATGTGCTTCCTTTCAAGATTGATTCTTTCAAACTTATTTTTAGAAATCTAAGAAGGATTCTTATCAAACATTAAAACTCAATTTTCTTCGGATGTATTGAAAGTATAATAAAATTGTATTTCGTTACAAATGCACGAGCCATTGAATGTAAATCCTTTCATAATCAAATTTACAATTAAAAAGGTTTTATTTTGTGTTGCGAAACTTTAAATTAACTATTAACTGTGATCCACGACGCGCTAACCGCGAATAATTTCTCGTCTTTGCACTCCTTTTGCTAAAAAGTTTCGAAAGATTCTAAATAATTTTAAATTAAAGGATTTTCAAATGTATCCAGCGATTTCAGAAGTATGCAAAAGGATTCAGAATTTTTTAAATATAAAAACATTTAATTATTTTTCTAATTTTATTTAAAAAAATTTTGGTGAGAATTGGAAATATTTGAGTAAAACGGGCCATACTGGCTAAGACCCGAACTATCCACATCAACGCCTATCTCTTTCAATAGGTTCAATCTCTATATACACATGTCTATCCCTTTCTATCTCCTAGTAAATCTCAATTCGCTTCTATCTCTTTCAATCTCCAGTTCTCTATCCCTTTTTACCACCATTTCCATCCGCATATCTCTATCTCAATCTATCTCCTACCTATTCCAGTCTATCACTTTCTATCTCCATCTGAATTAAAATTGCTCCTATCTCTTTCAATCCTCACTTCTCTATCCCTTTCTATCTCTCGCCTATTCCAGTTTGTCTCTTTCTATCTCCATGTCAATCAGAATTCGTTCCTACCTCTTTTAATCCCCACATCTCTATTCCTTCCTATTTCTCGCCTTTTCCTGTCTATCTCTTTCTATCTCCTTATCAATTTCAATTCACTCCTATCTCTTTAAATCCCCACTTCTCTATTCCTTCCTGTCTTTCGCCTATACTCGTCTATACCTTTCTATCTCCTTGTCAATCGAAATTGCTCTTATTTCTCTCAATCCTCACTTCTCTATCCCCTTCTATTTCTCACCTATACTTGTCTATACTTTGCTATCTCCATTTTATTCTCAATTCGCTACTATCTCTTTCAATCTCCACATCTATATTCCTTCCAATCTCTCTCCTATTTTCGTCTATACCTTTCTATCTTCTTGTCAATCTAAATTTGCTCCTATCTCTTTTGATACCCACTTTTCTATTATATTCCTTTAAATTTGTCGTCTATCTTCATCTACCAGGTGTATAAGCTTAAATCCGCTGTTTGCTCAGAGATGGCGGTAGTGAACATATTTAGCTACAATAGAAAC
>JAUEJJ010000045.1:7820550-7832287 GCA_032164275.1 Synergus coniferae
GAGCTAGACATCAACGTCTTAAGTCGAAATCTAGACAAATCCTAGACCGAATCAAGTCGAAGCATTTTAACTCGGGATAGTAACTATTTACGACGCTAGATGGCATCAGGTGGCCAAAATGTTTTTGTAACCATGGAGAACATTTTGCTAACCGCTGACAGCGTTTTGGCCACCGTTGTTGGGGATTTTGCTCATTGCTTTCGCGCACAGTGCGGAGTCCGCAATTTTCGATGTTTGTAAACGGTGGGCAAACGAGGGCTTCACATGTATGTATAAGGAAGAAATAATTTCATAATATAAGGAGGAGTTAAGTTGAAATTGTAATATATTTGTTTGAAATACACTGGAACGCCATAATAATTCTGACCGCGGAGTTTGTTTCCATTTCGAAGAGACCCGCATTAGTGCTAATCGGAACAAGTGGACAGCCGAGACGCGCGTTATCGTGAAGTTCGAGTGTACAAATAATAAAATCCTAACGTCGCCTTACGGACGAACTGATCCTAAATAAATATTAAATAAATTAATACGAACGAGTTCCTAAATTTATTTATAGATTGAGAGAAAGCAACACACTATAACAAATTTAAAACCGAAAATGTAAATTTTAACCGCACACTACAAATATTTTCTCTATTTCACTCTCACTATTTCTTTTCTTACATACCATTTATTTTCTCAGCGAAAACTTCGAGCGTTATTGCGTAAGGAAGCGTCCTTCTTTGTATCCAGACCGATATCTTCCAATCACTTATATCGAGTTATTTTCTATCGATTCATAACAATAAATTTAACAATCTTTTCTAATCGATTTAACGCGAAAATTAAAGCATTGAATTCCCGCTTCATGTTATCAAAAATTATTTGCGTTTTAATTCTTCTGGTCCATCAGTTAAACAATTGTTCTCTTTTTTTTTTCTATTTAAAAAAAAAATTAAGAAAACGCATCGGAAGTCCTATTCAAAAACTCGGTGACCTTAAAACGTCATATCCTGCTAATCTCAGCAACCAATCAGAATAATGGATGCACTTTTGGCATAATCAATCCGTCACGCTTTACAAATTCTAATTTTAATGAAACTTACAATAATACACAACAATGTGTTATGTTATTATATTATTTACACTTGCAATCGGTAACGTTCATAATGATTATCCCATCAACTTCCGGCAATTCACTGTAAACATACAAATTTTATTGCAAAAATTCAAACTTTTTAAAAATTAGAAAAATTTTCAATGTTATGTGAAGATGTTTTTCATTGAACCTTTCTACGGAAAATGCAAATCTTATGCGGCAGCAACAAGAGCATTTCATACTAAATATGAAGTACATACTATATTTCGGTGTCTAATCGAACTCTAAGGAAGTATGTACAAAATTATGAGTGCTTTAGCCTTAAGAGGGCTGTGTACATGGCCTTTTGTAAGCTTATCGTAGCAGGATTGTTACTCCAAAAGTATATTGTAAAATATGACTTATTTGATATGCTTGGATTCATAAAAGAATAATCTATATCGCTTAGTACGCAAATTTTCAAATTTTTTTTTTTTATATTAAAAATATGAGTGTTCAAAGTTACCCTATTTTTGAAGACAAATTTCTCGAATTGTAATACATGTTTCAAAAATTTAAAAACTAAGCGACGTAGATTGATTCTTTATAAACAAATTGCTATATTTAGAAAAAGTATTGCCTTTAAATAAATATGCGAAAACATCCTACAACAATAGGTCTTCAAGCAGTAATTTTGAGGCAAGAAACTACTGATCCTATCGGCGAAATATTTAAGCAGTCCTTTGACACGCCTACACACTGCCCTTCACCTCACACTCCGGAAAACTTTGGTGACACTGAATATACTGTCGAGTGTCGAGCTACCTATACCTGACCTCACTCTAAGCAACATCTGGTACTATTCTTCATCCAACATTCCGAAATCGAGTCTCAGACTCATTTCAGACTTTTCTTCAAATTCGGCAAACGACAAATAGAAGTACAAACTTTAGTTTTCAAAAAATTTTCCAAAAATGGTTCTCTAGTCATTAAAACATTTACATGTTTCTTGAAATTCTGCATCGAATGATATACACTTTGAAAGTCAACAAATTTGATCATTTATTAAAAAATGAAAAATAAGAACCCGGCCAAGCTTATCATTTTCATAATTTAAATGTAATCAGAATTTAAAATTTTACTAATTGCGGATCTATGACAATTTTTTAACAAATATTTTAGGTAAATAGTTTAGGTAAATTGTTCAATATAGATTTTGTGAGAATTCAGGCAGAGGTGACTAAATATGCCTCCAAGAATATTGGTTGTTACCTGCTTTGTAAGGACCAATAAATATTGTTCCTTCCACTTCCTTACGTCTTTTTACTTTTTTTACGAAGTATCAGAGAAGTATGATATTATTGGGGGAATATTCATGCGCCTCGAAAACTTCACCCTTGGAGGCGTGCTTATCATACTTCCGTCTCTCTCGCACACTCAGCTCGGAGTTCCCGCGGGTGTACACATCTCTTAAGGGCATGTATTACTTATTCGATCCCTACCTTACCGACATTTTCTTCTCTGCATTGTTACGTCTACATTTATTCAGATATTGTTTTGTAGCGTGAGATAATAATTATTTGTAGGTAGAATAATCATTGACACTGAGAAAAAGTGAACATAGGCTCGAAACGAAGTCGAGTGTTCTTCTTGATGGTACAAGTTATTCTAATTGTAAGTTGCTGATGGACATTGGTGGTAGCGTAGGACCCTTTACACAAGTTGGAGAGGGTAGTAAAAGAACTCTTATTGGCTATAACTGTTGGGGGCGATTTCAGAAAGTTTTTTCTCTCTAACGTCACAGATTTTGGGTCTTCCGGAAGACCTCATTAAAGATGGTAGCGGTCCGTCAATAAAGACATAAAATCTCAAGATGTGTTAAGCTGGGACAAGATGCGTAAATGAGGCCCTAAAAGGGATAACCATAAAATGAATTTCTCTAGTAGTAGGGATTTGCTGTTAACAGATGTGTCACGTAGACTAGGTGTGAGAAAGATATAAAAAATCTAAGAAAGCAATAAGGAATTTACAGACAAATGTACATTTAGTTGTTTGAGATAATATTAACCGTAAATTAAGTTCTAATGTTTTAAATATAAATTGTTACGACGTAACAGATATCAAATTGAAAATTTCAATAACTGAAGTTAAAGCATTAAGGTACGTTTATGTGGTCCTAAATATTTATATTGATAAAAAAAAAATTGTTGAAAAAAAGATTGTTTTATTTTTATAAAAATGTAGGAATAGATAATCTTTAATTACTGAAATTTTCAATTTGATATCTCAGTAAATGTAATCACAAATATCGATGTTTTTGAATTGCATTGCCAAATTCCAACAGTTGGCCCACAAATCCGGTCTTTTTTGGCGAATTGCTTCACGCAATCGTTTGATAACGCCCCAATAATATTCCTTGTTCACGGTCTGGCCTTTTGGAAGGAATTCATGATGCACAACTCCTCTGCAATCCATGAAAACCGTAAGCATCACCTTCTTTTTCGACTGAAAACGCGTTCGTCATCCTCGACCGACTCACGATCACTTCTGAAGCTTTCGTGCCAGCGGAAAACGTTCGATCTCGTTAGAGTATCGTTGCTTAAACACTTCTCCAACATTTTCAAAGTCTGTGCACCGTTAAATCCATTTTTAACACAAAATTTAATGCAAACTCGTTGATGCAAAGTCGATGACATTTTTTTTTTGTGAAAAATCGAAACCACACACAAAGATAGATGTACACAATACGGTGTCACTTCAACAAATGTCAAGCTATCAAGCTGAAAATCTGACAGAATGTCATTGACCCTTTTACCAACACAACAAAAAAAGAAGAATTAAAATCGATTAGATTAAAATCGACCGAACGAGAGCGCCACATGGTGACGAGTCCTAAAACTTTTTGATCAAAGTGGTACTACCCAACATGTACCATACTATTTGTCAAAGTTTCAGCGTTAAATATAAAATACCTATTCAAATACAACTGAATACCAGGGTGTAAAACTTTGATTCAAAAGTGGATCGCAACGTTGCACCAGTGAAACAGTTTACAACTAACAACTACATTCACATCTTCCTATGTAGATGTTAAATGTTTTTTCATCGCCTTAGTCTACTTTGGATCAAAAATTCTTAAAACCTATGTAACACATGATCTCTTGAGATTTCTCAAAATTCTGGAAAATATAAAAATATATTCCATTTCATTTTTGAATAAATTTGGAATGGATCATTCCATTTCAAATTTACAACTAAATTTTTGATATCGTTAATACTTTTTTCCCTCGTTCTATAGACGAAAAAAAAGTACACGTTTTTTTTTTCTTTTTTCAATACGATATTGATAATTTTCGAGATGTGCACTTAATACGGTCGACTTCAGAGTGCACATTTGAACCGTCAAAAATTCATTTGTTGCATAATTATTACGAAACAAGTTCTTAAACAATTTGAAATATTTCGAGAAAGCCCTCTCCGATTCGAATAAAATTTTCTGTAATTTATTATTATAGTATGTGGAATATTATCCCAAAATTAAAACGTGGACAATTGAATTCTTTATTAAATATGATTTATTTCTTTCGTGCATATCTTCACAACGAACGACTATTTTCAATGTACAGCGTCACTATTTCGGTGCGTTGTTTCGGTGTAAAGCGAATCATTGTTAAAATTGTACTGAATGGACGTTCCAAACAAATACCTAATCAAGTCAATCTGTTTACAAATGTCAAAGTTATTCAATGTTTCCATACCGACATAAAAGATGGCGCACCCTGTATTTTCGCTTCTTAAGGGAAGGGAAGATTTAAACATTTTTTTGGGCATTTTTTTTTTCATTTGATTTTCTGAATGGAGAATCTTTCAAGAATATTGTGTGAAAATCTGAGATGAATCGGAGCAAAACTAACGATTATCATAAATGGAAGTAACGTTAATTCGTGCAAAAAAGGCACATTTTTGTGATTTTTTTTACGAAACAGTTAAAACCTATTTATTAAAACCAATAGTACATAAAAGTATAACATTCGAAGAATATTTCATAAAATTTTCATGTAGAAATATTAAAAAATACGGCAATAGCAGCAATTATTCGGAAGCGTCTCGGAAAAAGTAGAATTGTGGTGCCCCTCATAACTCACAACTGACGTTTCCAAAGTCGGTGCCCCTCATAACTTCAAAACTATTGCACCTATCCTTTTAAAAATTTGAACACTATTTCTGTATATAATTTACGAGGTAATGCTGGAGAGTTTTTTCTCAAATTTGTTAATATTTTTTATTTTACAATAACAAATTAGCCGATTTCTTTTCGCAAAAAATGCGTTTTTTACTTCAAAGTGATCCAAAGAAGTGAAAAGTTGAAATTTCGAGAAACCCTAGCTGCCAGCGTTATCTGGGGAAAGCAATTATCTAACGAAAGAACTTTGATTTTTACATTCTCATCAGAGAGAATGTATTAGATTTGTGTAAAACATGACCCCCTCCCCCCGTTTCCATCAAATTTCCACGTTTTGAGACCCCCTGTACCAAAAAAACATGTTTTTAATAATGTGTGTCCGTCTCTCTGTGCGTCTGTCTGCTTGCATGTCTGTGGATTTTTAGTTTGTGTGCACGATAACTTTCGAAAGAATTGACCGTTTGGATTGGCCTTTGGTATATTCTTTTAGTGTCCTAAAATGATGTTAGCCAAGTTCATTAGCCAGCCATTTTGGATAAAAATTCAAAAAGTTGAAGCATTTTGAAAATTTTTGAAACCACTTTTTTGTTTAATTTACGAATTCGATCGTAGTACTCAAAAAGTACAACAATTTATCCTTATGACTTTTTTCGATAAAAAAATAATTGTCAAACTTATGACATTTCGAAATGCAAAAAAGCGAAAAAGAAACCACAATTTGAAGCCAAGCAACGCACGATATGAAAAAAAGTCAAGGGATCAAAAATATTTGTTTTTGAACGCTCTACACGAATAGTATAAAAATTTTTTGAATTTTTTTGTTTTAAATCGAGCACGAAGCGCGAGATTCCTGATGAGAATGTGATCCTTAAGATAGATAGAACTTTAATTAAATGAGTTCTATTTTTCGTTTAAAACTATACTAATTAAAACAAAAGTATATAGCATCGATAAAGGTAGCTAGGCGCTCGAGCATCCTGACGGGCGCAAGTGCGCGCAGCGTGCAACACGTAGCGCGAAGCGCGACGTGTTATGAGAATGTGCCCGCGAGGCGGGCAGATTTTGTTTTATCGCAAAAAGTCATAAATATAAATTGTTCTACTTTTTGAGTATTACGAACATCCATACATAGAATTTGTAAATTAAAAAAAAAGTGGTTTAAAAAATTTTCAAAATGCTCCGACTTTTTGAATTTTTATCCAAAATGGCTGGCTTACGACTTGACCTTTATTTTAGGACAGTAAAAGAGTATACGAAATGCCAATCCAAACGGTCAATTCTTTCAAAATTTATCGTGCACACAAACTAAAAATCTACAATTAACAGACAGACAGACAGACACATTCTTAAAAACATGTTTTTTGGTTCAGGCGTCTCAAAACGTGGACATTTGACAAAAACGGGGGGTGGGGGCAAATTTTACACAAATCTAATACATTGTCTCTGAAAGGTGCAAAAATTTCAAAAAATAGTTTTTTGGCCAAAACTCAAAATTGGCAACTTGAATTTCTATTTTCATCGATTTTTCAGAACCCGACGGTCTTTCTTGACAAACTGGTGCAAGAGCCGTTCAAATATTACAAAAACTCTGGCTTTTATTAATGATCAGAAAAAAGTTTTTTCTCATTTTTCCAAAACATTGCCAACTTTCTCAAAACTGTTTGAAATTTGTCGCTCACATTACACAAATCATTGATGTTTCATCTACTTACGGAAGGTTTGAAAAATGCAAAATTAAAAAAAAAATAGTTTATCTTGCCTATAACTCAAAAATGTTTTTTTTTTCGATTTGATTAGATAAAAAAAAAAAAAAAAAAGATAGCTCATAATAAGCAAACGGCTTACCATAAACGGCGGTAAATGTGCGGCTATTACCGTTCACCGTATCATGCACATTACGATAGGGCGACTAGCGTGGAAATATCGAGCCAGTGCGGGACCGGTGCTGAAAGCTAGGGGTGGTGAACGTGTGTGGTGAACTGAGCTGTGACCGACCGCGACGACGACGGTGGCGGCGGAGGTGGAAATGGAAATGGAAGTGGAGGCATCAGGGCAGGACAGCACGTGTAATGGAAAAAGGGTGAAAATGCGGTAAAAGAAGGAAACGAAGAGACGAGGGGCGTCGAGTCAAGGGGTCGCGGATAGGTCGGGGTAGTTGAAGTAGAATGGCACACCACGCGGTGCCAGTGGGGCAGCCGAGTGTTGCCTATATACGTAACGAGTGGCTGATCGCTCGTTCCGGGTGCGCGACAGCCGACAACGACAGGACGCGAACCTAGCCGCGACAATCCGTCTACTCTATACAACTTGCACTCAGTGCCAGTAAGACGCTCGCATCGCCACGTCAGTCACGCTCTTACGTCCTCTTACATACCTCTTTCCCTAAGTCACCAGCACAATTCATCCCAAATTCGTCGCGTACAACTTCCAATTTCATTGTGTTCAAGTCTGTGGCCTGTTTACATTTTCCCAGTAAACCGCGAAAATTTCCGTAATCTTATTGTCACTTAAAAAAAAAATACAAAAAAAACGACAAGCTTATGAAAAAGTGCTTTCTGTAACGATCATGACGGTAGCTTTTGTTTTATTGTCTGGAAAATAATGTGAATTGCAGGGTTTTAATTATCAGAGTTGTTACAAGATCTGAAGGACCCGGGAAAGACATTGAAATTTGAGACATGCACTTCTGGAAAGCATGGCAGTCATGGCATTTAGAGAGTTTTAAGAATTTTAAGGGATTCGAGAACGTTTCTATTATAAAAATTTAGAATATTTTCAAGAGTTATGAGGGATTTTGCCAAATTTTAGGTGATTTTGAAACAAATTATGATTTTTAAAAGAGTTTTATGGACTTTATAGTATTCTATGTAAGCTTAAGAGATTTTTAAGAAAGTTTATGGATATTAAGAAATTTTAAAATTCCATAACGAATCTTAAGCGATTTCAAAAGATTTTTAAAATAATTTTTAAAAGGTTCTGTAAAAATTTAAATCCTTTTACGGAATTTTAAGAGATTTCAAAAATTTTTTAGGGTTTTTAAAAGGTTTCTAAAAATTTTAAGATTTTTTCAAAAATTGTAAAGAATTTTTACAAATTTCACATGATTTTAAGGTATTTTAAAACTTCATCACATCGAATTTTTAAGTATTTCAACAGTGTTTTAATAATAAAATTTTAATTATTTTTAAAAGATTTTATGAAATTTTAACGCATTCCGGAGAATTGTAAGAAATAAAAAAATTTTTAAATCCATATTAAATCTATAAATTCGCCCAATAATTATAATAAGCACTTTAGGTACTACTCTACGAAACGGAAGGTCAATTGGAAAAGCAAAAAAAAAATTTTAAAGCGCCGAAGAAGAAATTCGTCAACTGATTAAAGCTCAATGAATTTCCATGTAGTTTTATGGACAGTTTTATTAACTTTGTCATACGATCTGAAAGTTTTACTTTAAGTTTTTTAAAAAAAGTTCAGAGTTTTTTTCAGATCATTATAATTTTTAACTGCATCTATAGATTTTCTATTAAATAGTCGGACTGTAATTGTTTTTAGCATTCGATTTGTAATAATAATAATAAATTATCTAAGTGAAAAAATAATAATGCAATAACTATAATAATTATTACAATGCCTTTATGAAAAAATGAATTTAATTGAACTTTTAGATTCAATAAATATTTTCAAGGATTATAACTTCATTTTTAGTTGAAAATTGAAAGCGAAGGAATTTAAATATTCAAATTTGAATAATGAACAATTTTTTTTATAAAAGTGTATTGACTCAAACAAATAACTCATAAGGAACTTTTTGTATTTTCTGTAAATTATGTGCAATTATATGTATATATATATGTGAAGTAATTGGAAATTTAAAAATCGATTTTCTTGAAAATATACCTTTGTCACGATTTTCTGCAGGAAAAGCGAAACTTCTGCCAATTTTACACAATTGTCTGCTAATAGAAGCGAAAATTTTTCTGCTGATTTCAATCTGATTATGACACTGATTATGACACCGTAAATGATAATTTTAACTGTTTTTAACAAATTATTTATTTTAAGAAAAAAATCGACAAAAATATTAGTAGTTAAAATTAAACATATTAAATTACATTTAAAAAAAAAACACTGAGAAATTTGGTGTCGTTATAAAAGATGTTATTTTTATATCGGTGAAAATAAATTCAGACAGATTCATTTCAAAGGCTTTCAACTTCAAAAGCGATTTTGCTAATCTGACCTAGAAAAAATATTCTTTGAAAGAAATCACTAGTGTATTAAATTATTTTTCAGAGAGTTTTTATTTGATTTAACTTTACATTAAAAAGTATGTAAAGCATGATAAAAAATAAATGTGTTGAAAAATACGAAGATAAATTTTATCCCAGGAAAATCGACAGTTCTATATTTTACTCGAAGTCTATCGATCCTGAAAATTATAGCTTTTCCTATCACCTTTCTTTCTCTCTTTCTTTCTAGACTCCACTGTTTTAATATCATATATCACCAGTGATAAAATTTTTGCGAGATAAAAAAATTGCATGCAATTGATAATGACAATGAAAATAGAATGAGAAAACTCAAGAAAAGTTAGAAAATCTCCGTCGATAAAAGAAACTTTCATGCTTTTCAGGTGAAAAACTGACAAAGATTAGATAACTTTTAATTAAGTTTAAATTTAAATGACAAATTAAATTTAATATCCATGTAGAAATTCCGATCGGGATTTAGTAGGGCCCTGGATAGTTTTCCCTATTTCTAATCGGGAGCTGGTCGGGGAAAATGGAGAAGGCCTGACTAATTCCGTAACGCTATTTTAACCAAGTTCTAGCTAGAACTTCTGAACAGGCCCTAACAAGAGAACCCTTTTATTATCGCTCGACTATTTAATGATTTTATAGAATTTTATGAGATTTCTAATAATTTTGAGGGACTTGAAGATATTTTTCTGATTTTTAAAAGATTTCATGAAATTTAATCAGATTTATAATAATAATTTTAATGTATTTTAATGTAAAGTAATTTTAAATGAATTTTTATTGTCCTCATTGTATACTTTTACAAGTTTTTACAATATTATTCTTCTGCCCTCTTAAATAATTTTAAATGTTTTCGTAGAATTTTTACGAATTTCAAGAATTTTCTGAGAATTTTAAGGGATATTTACGAATTTTAATGAATTTCAAAAGAATTTTATGACTTTTGAAATATTTTATGGAATTTGGAAGATTCTAAAATTTTTCAGGGAACATTATTGAGGGATTTCAAAGGATTTTAATAATTTTTAAAAGATTTTCTAGAATTTAAAAAGATTTCTGATGTTGTTATAAAATTTTACGGAAATTTTAAGGATTTTATGGAATTTTATAAAATTTATAATACTTTTAAGGAACTCCAAGGGGTTTTTGAAAAGATTTCTTAGATTCTTTAAGGATTTCAAGGAATTTTATGAGATTTCTTATAATTTTAACGGATTTTAAATGTTAAGAAATTTCAAAAGGTTTTTAGCAATTTTGAGAGATTTTTACGAATTTTAACATGGATTTCAAGAGATGTATGATTTTCAAAATTTTTATGGAATTTTAAAGGATTTCAAGATATTTCCAGGAATTGTAAACGATTTTAACTGATTTTAAAGGATTTTGAATCTTTTAGGGTAAATTTTTAAGGGACGAGTAAACAAACATGCGCAACTATGTATTTTGTTTTCCTTTTCCTATGCGTCATTCAAAAGCCAGTCAGGTTTGCAACAACAATGTATGCGAGATTTTCGAGATATTTCGTTACACCACTTTTTTAAGAGATTTTAATAGACGATTGTTTCAGAGAGGATACAGTCTAACGTTATTGATTTCTATTAATTATTGATATTTTACTAATTCACTTTGATAATAGGGGACGTAATACTATTTTATTTAGCAGAAAGTTACAAATTCAATTAATGAAATGCTTACTAATTCGGATTAAAAGATTTGTTTAAACAGAGGATATATATAATATGGTTTTCGTACAGTGATAATAGTATTTAACGTGATTTTGATTGTTTTTCAATCTCAGCAGTTTTTTTGCTCAAGGATGAGGAAACGTTCTAGACACGTAGAAATGGACTTTATATTCACATTGCAAGAGAAATTTCTCACAAGTGGAAGAAGAAGAAGATTGAAAATTCGTGCAGTTTGAATTTGAGATTAAATAATGTGAAGTGACATGTGATCCTGATGGATGTGAAGAGAATTAAGTATGCCATGAAATTTTCAGTGACATCATATGATAAATGTTGCGAGTGGAGTGATTCAAAAAACAAAAGTTTGTTGGGAAATAATTAATTCTTTTATTTATTCTTTTTTGTCGTTTATTCTTCTAAAACAAGTACATATTTTATTCTTCATTTCTCATTTAAACTCCTGAATATGCGACCAATAAGGTAAATGCACCTATTTGCGACAGTATAAGGGTTATGACAGAATTAAAAGACCAATACAAAAGTGTAATCC
>JAUEJJ010000045.1:7846267-7862338 GCA_032164275.1 Synergus coniferae
CCCCGTTTTTGTCAAATGTCCACGTTTTGAGACCCCCTGAACCCAAAAAACATGTTTTTAAGAATGTGTCTCTCTGTGTGTGTGTGTGTGTGTTTTTAGTTTATGTACACGATAACTTTCGAAAGAATTGACCAATTGAATTGGTCTTTGGTATACTCTTTTAGTGTCCCAAAAATGAAGATCAGGTTCGTTAGTCAGCCACTTTGGATAAAAATTAAAAGTTGGAGTATTTTGAACATTTTTTAAACCACTTTGTTTTTAATTTACAAATTCTATGTATGGATCTTCGTAGTACTCAAAAAGTACAACAATTTATCATTATGACTTTTTTCGATAAAAAAATAATTGTCAGACTTATGACATTTCGAAAATACAAAAAAAAACGAAAAATAATGACAATTAGAAGCCAAACAACGTACGATATGAAAAAAAAGTCAAGAGATCATCAAAAATGTTTCTTTGTGAACGCTCTACACGAACGACTTAAAAATTGTCTGAATTTTTTTTTTAAATGGAGCGCGAAGCGTGTTTTCTAAGGAGAATGTGATGAAAGGAATCGATTGACCTATAAGTTTAACGCAATTCATTGAAAAATAAGAAAGTTATGCCTAATAGTAATTTTCAAAAATTAATTTTGTCGACTTTAACTTCTCAATTAATCAAAATTCAAAGCAGATGTAGAAAGAGGAAAGATTCCTTCTGTCAAGACGAATCGACTGACCTATAAGTTTAATGCATTTCATTAAAAAATAAGAAAGTTATTCCTAACAGTAATTTTCAAAAATTAATTTTTCGCCAATAATTTCTGAAATAATCAAAATTTTAAGCTAGTTTCAGGAATGACAATGAATGTTTCAACTGTAACTTTAAAAATTATCACATTTAAAAGCTGATGTACTACAGAAAATAACCATTTTTTTATTGACACGAATCAGATGACTTTGATTAATAAATTAACGCTTCCTCTATGAGGAAGCAAATGTTCTATCTAGAACTTCTGAGCAGGCCCTAACGAGAGTACCCTTTTATCGCCCGAATATATTGGTAGAGCCCCGTCTAGATCCCTTCTATTACCCGATGACTATATTTTTAATATATATAAATATATATATATATATTTATTTAACTAGCTTAAAATTTTGATTACTCCAGAAATTATTGGCGAAAAATTAATTTTTGAAAATTACTGTTACCAATAACTTTCTTCTTTTTCAGTGAAAGGCATTTGATCATATAGACCAATCGATTCGTCTCAACACAAGGAATCTTTTTTCTTGTTACATCTGCATTAAATTTTAATTATTTGAGAAATTATAGTTGAGAAATACATTTTACGAAAATTATAAAAGTACATAAAACTTGTAAAAAATTTCATCAACTTATTTGTACGCGTACTCGAGGCTGGATCGTCAAAAGGATGACATATATACAACACACACATACACACATCGGGACATTTTTTCAGGACATCATATTAGACATATCCTCCTTGAAACATGTTCAAAAAAACCTTTTTTTAGAAACTGGATCTTGTTACCACTTCATAGCTTCCTCTATGAGACAGCAAAATCGCTTGAAATCTTTTGAAAAACTTATATTATACAATTCTTGAATATCATTTAAAATCCCTTGAAATATTTTAAAAACTTGAATTTGTTTTAATTTTTATTAATTTTCTTAAAAAGTTCCTTATAGTAACTTGAAATCTCTCGAAATCACTTTAAATTTCATATTAATTAAGTTCTCTTGAAATTCTATTAAATTCACTAGGATCACTTAAAACCGCTTAAAATCCTCTTAAATTATTTAAAATAGCTCCAAATCTCTCGAAAACGCTTTAAAATTAAATTCACTTAAAATCTCTTGATTAATAACTTGAGATCTCTCGAAATCACTTTAGATTTAATAAAATCGCTTGAAATCCTTCGATAATCCTTTAAAATTGTGTTTGTGCGTGTGTGTCACGCTTTTTTTGTTCCTACCACATCTCAAGAACGTGTATAATATTATAGAAATTGATGAAATATGGCCCAATTATTCCACCCCATAAAACCCTGATTCTATCACAAAAGGGCCTGTTTATATTGAAGTTTTTGTAAAATTGATTTTTCGACTATTATCTCTTAAATAATTAAGATTCAAAGCTGATGTAAGGAATAAAAATGTTCCTTTCGTCGAGACGAATCGATTGACCTATATTATTAATTCTATTTAATTGGAAAGTAAGGAAGTTATTTATAATTTTGAAAAATTAATTTTTCAACCACACCTTTTCAAATAATCAAAATTCAAAGCTGATGTAAGTCTGGGCATTATAACCATACTTATACCAATTTAACCAGAGATTTTTTTAAGTGTATAAAATATTGTTAACAAAGAAAGAATGTGGGAAAAGGGGTTTGTAAAAGAGATTTTGAAAACAACCTGATGGAGAAGAATTTAATGAATCGAATTTAGGTCACTTTTCAGAAGAATTCACTTGAATTCACCCTGAATGTTAGTTTGAATACTGGAATTGGTTTGAAGTGAGGGTCTTAGTTATTTTTCGCAAAGCCAATGTTTTTTTTTTCTTGTAGAAGATCGTGTGTATGAGATGAAAAAGATTTTTGTGGGTATGAGAGATTAGTTAAATTCACGGAGGTCGCCCTTCAAGTAGGCAATTCAGAGGTCCTCTCTCTGACTTGAAAGTGGGTGATGAAGTGGGTGAGAGGGGTTGCAGAATGAGAGAGTGAGATTGCTTGAGTGAGAGAAAGGGGGGGGAGGATAGACAGTGGAGGGGTTGCGAAATATATGTATAGCAAAGCTTGGAGAGGGTGTGTCCATGGCATGTAGCCAACGCCGTAGTGCCGCAGTTCTCTAGCTGCCGACTAACCCTGCACTATATCACCTCGTTATGCTGCACCTCTTTCCAACATCGAACATCGTTTCGAATTAGGCACTAATGATTTTAATCAATTCACGCGATTATTCTGTTTTTCTAAAGTACAACCAATCCTATAACGAATCAGATTACAGTTGTGACCATTTAATCCACTTACATTGTTCAAAATCAATGTCAACGATGTGGCGTAACTTTCGGTTCAGACCGGAAATCGAAATCGCATATTGTAAGTTTTCAACGGAACCAATCGAAATCTATTCTAATTGATGCAACACTAAGTGGGTTAAATGTAACACTAAGTAAACAGAAACAAACTGAAAATTACGTCTGAACAGCTTTTTTTTTTACTTTCTCATAGAAAACTTTCATCTAGTGTAAAACACAATTTTCTTTATGAACTGTTTTTGCCGAATTCTTGTGAAATTATGGAGAAAGGAGTACATCAGAATTTCAGTATTTCTTTTTTCTACTGCCTTTATTCAGTTGTTTCCATTTTTTTCCAATTTTTCCCTCTGCATTTACACGATAATTGCCTTCTTTGCATTTACGTATTATACTTGAAATATAAATTCACGCAGTAAAAATGAAAAGAAAAAAATTGTAAATATATATTATATCTCCCTGGAAATAATGGTGAAGAAATTTCTGAATGATTTTCATGAACGTGGGTGTGAGTATGCGCAATGCGCATTGCAGATGTGATGTATTTAAGGTTATGAAGAATTCACGTTGGTATAATGGAGGAAAATGTGAATATTCAAATTTTCTTTCACACTATTACATTGTTATACTTTAGAAATCTTTTATTATACATTTCGTCATTTGTTGTTTTTCAATTATTGTTTTGAATTATTTTCATTTTATCTTGAAATTCCTTCAAATCCCTCGAATTCTTTTGAATCATTTTGAATTTATTCCGGACGATTTTGAGTCCATGCTGAATTCTATTTAGTTTTTTAAAAAATGTTTTGATTTCTTTTAAATGCTTTTTATTCTTTTCAAATCTCTTGAATTCACCTTGAATTTCTTGAATTGAATCCATTTACAATTCCCTTGCATCCACCACGAATTCCTGGAAACCTTTTAAATTCTGAACCAATCCTAACTTTTCCGAATCATTCCCGAATTTGTATCTGAACCAAACAGTTACATTCCAATCTAATCCGAAGGAAATTCTCAATAATTCGGATTAATTTGGATAGACCGAATTAATTCGGAGTCATTCAGATTGAAAGTTCTGATTGACCCGATTGAACGGATTCAATCGGATTAAAAGTTCGGATTAATTCTTATTAATTCGGATTGACCGGAATCATTCGGATTGAAAGTTCGGATTAAAGATTCGGATTGATTTTGAATAGGCCTCGGATTAATTCGGATTGAAAACTTTTTTCGGATTCAATCGAAATGAAACTGTTTGGTTCGGATACAAATTCCGGAATGATTTGGATTGGTTCGGAATGAATTTCAATCCGACGCTTTCGCTAGGGCAGTGTGAAGTTACCAATTTCAGTTCGGTGACGATCTAAAGTTTCTCCCAGTGGCCCCATCTCTGCTCACAACGACGAAGTGTTATGCAATTAATTAATTGATCTATAGCCAATACGTCACATTCTTTTTACTCCAAAATTAGTAAAATACCTTTAGTACATTTTTAACGAATTCAATTTCGACGTTGTATTTTCAGAGGGAGTCGGACAAAAAATATTTTGTTCGAAAGGATATTTTACCTTAAAATAGTCAATTGTCCATGCAATGTTTCCCACTCACTGTGTTTGCGTCACGTGTGGAAATTGCCCAGCTTAGACATTTTTCAATGTTGGCCCTCGAGAGGCCCCACAAAGACGCACGTTCAGGGTAAACCTAGTTGTATGATCCTATCTGGGACCTACAATGGCTGCCCTAGCCAAAGCTTCGGATTGAAATTCATTCCGAACCAATCCAAATCATTCCGAAATTTGTATCCGAACCAAACAGTTTCATTTCGATCGAATCCGAAAAAAGTTTTCAATCCAAATTAATCCCAGGCCTATTCAAAATCAATCCGCACCTTTAACCCAAATGAATCCGGTCAATTCGAATTAATCAGAATCAATCCGAACTTGCAATCCGATTGAATCCGGTTAATCTGGTCAATCAGAACTTTCAAGCCGAATGATTCCGAAAAATTCGGATGAATTCGGATTCATTCGGATTGACCGGATTCATTCTGATTGAATCTTCGGATTAATGCTGATTAAATCGGATAGACCGGGTTCATTCGGATTGAAGCTTCGGATTGATTTTGAATGTACCTTGGATTAATTCGGATTGAAAACTTCCTTCGGATTAGATCGGAATGAAACTGTTTGGTTCGGAAACAAATTTCGGAATGATTCGGAAAATTTTATTCGGAATGAATTTTCATCCGGCATCTCTATACCTAGCAGCTTCTCTCCCGCACATTTTCCCGGTGAGGGTGGGTTACAGGGCCCAAAGATCTCAAGCTTCATGGCGAAGGGACTGCCACCATAGTAAGGTGAAGAGGGGATAGGAAAGTGGAAGGGGTGTTTCCTCGTAGTGGGCCCATCGTGAGGTGAAGGGGGGGTAGGAAAGTGGAGGGGGTGTCTTCCCATAGTGGGCCCTTACTACTAGAGAAACCGCTAGGTAGAGATGCCGCAGTTGTGACATGTGCCGCAGATGTGACATGTCGCAGATGAGACATGCTGCAAATGTGATTCAAAGAGAAAGGACAATTAAATTCCTAAACCCGTGGTGAATATCTCCGTCAACTTACACTACACAATACGTAAATACACACAGTATCAATAAACACACATTCACAGAAGTAACCTTAACTTGTATACATAATACGCACACATAAACCTATAACACACGCAAATCATACTGAGAGAAGAGGTTTGAAGATTCCTTATATAGTAATTGATGAAAATGTTTACACTTGTGAGAAACGGTATGGTACTGTAGAGAGAAGAAGCCCTCTATGATGGAAATTAGAAGGAAACACGAAGTTCTCCAATTTCACATCGTATTCGGTACGCACAGAAATCTAGCATATCCACAATTTGTATAGTGAGTTTGTCTACGAATTCGGCTAATCTCGGGAGATTATCGGGGCTATTCGGATTTTTTAATATAGTGATTTACAATTTACTCAACTAAAGCTTAGAATTTCTGTTAGCGTCTATATAAATTTGTAGAATATTTGTACTAAGATATGTAACTCAAACTATTCATTTATGTAATTTCTTTTATATTGTTTGATAATATCACTATCAATTTTTATGATTGTGCGTTTTAATACATAAAACATCAATCTTTGCTACTGACTATACCAATTCTTTTTCTCCCAGATATTAAGTTTTCATATTTTGATTATAAAGGTTCGTAAGTATGCTATGATATACGCCCTAAGCGCATAGACCTAACGACATTGCTAACTCGGAAAAACAACTCTTTATATTTTATTTTTATTTTTTACTTTAGACATAAGAACGGGCGAAAAGCTAAGTGGAAATAACAACTCGCCTCGAAAATATCCAGACTTACGTCTGGCTATGGCGTGGCGAGAACGGTTTCCACTTAAAACCGTGTTGGAGGCAGAGCGGGACCATGGAAAAACGCGGAAACCGTGAAAACACATCCCGCGCATTTCCTTCCACCCGATTCTGCCCTCACCCACGGTCTTCCACGCAACTTCTCGCCCTTAAAAGAGCGAACGCGAGCCCAAAACGCCAGTTATTCGGGGCTGGTTGCCAGCCCTTGACCTCCCAAACCGAGACGGTTGCCGCTCTCACGTTTGGGACTCTTCGAACACTCCCTGGATTGGTTGCCAGTCTCAGGGAGAATCTCTGCTCCAGGCTTTTTGTAACTCCCGGGATTGGTTGCCAGTCTTTGGGAGAGCCTTCTGCCTCCGCGCAGCCACCATCGTCGCTTCGCGACATCTCTGCCTACGAATCCAGGCTTTTTTCTGTAACTCTCGGGATTGGTTGCCAGTCTTTGGGAGAGCCTCTGCCCCTGGGCAGCCACTACCACTCTTGCGTCCGCGCTTCACGCTAAAAAAACGGCGACTATCGCTCTCTGGCGCTTTGCTCTTTCTCAACGCCGCTGACCGTCTTCTACGCTTGTCACTGCTACAACACCTACCGACGCCACGCTCCAGTAGGAACTTTCTTCTTTAAATATTATAATAAAATATATTATCTGTTCTCAATCATCTTGAGTCTCGTCTTCATTTCTACCACCTATCTCCGAGGGTAGATAGTCCTTTCACTCCCCCCCTTTCTGAGGGACCGGTTGTCGGTCTCCTCGCCAAAGAGACGAACGGCATACCGATTCGACCCTCTTTGGACTCCCGTCTTCGAAAAAGGGCCATCTACCCCTCACCAAAAACACCTACCACCCACCTACGATACAGGAGACATCAGCAACTGGCGCTCAACAGCATCTTACTCCACCACTTTTTATTTATAATAACTGGCGCCCAACGTGGGGCAGAGTACAACTATCCAGACAACAACGGGCACTATACAGCCGCCCATCACACACCACCACTCTTATATTTATAACAGCTAAAAATAATTTGTATCTTTACACGATTTGCCCAAATCGTAATCGACTATATCAATTATGAATATTAAAATAGCAAGTATTGTTACAAAATTTCTTTATGTGTACGTGTACGTAACTACAATATTTTGTACATACGTATTATTATAATCATACCAATAACGTATATGCTGACAGAGATAAAGACATTCAAAAAGATAGGTTAGAAATAGACTGGTATAAGAATCCTAGGATTGAAACAGATAGAAGTAAATTTCAATTGACAAGGAGATAGAGAGAAGTAGATAAAGATAGACGAGAAGTTAAAAGGAATAGAAAAGTGGGTATCAAAAGAGATACACTAGACTCCCGAATTATCTCCACTCGAATTACCTCTTCTTAGAATTAGCGCTAGTATACCATATACAGTAAATAAGAAGTACCGTGGTCCAGAGAGATGAGACGTCTCGAACTCAGTATTACCGTATCAACAAGGTGGGCAGTACCCTCAGCGGATAATTTCGTTAGTTCGCTTCAGTTCACCAGAGTGCGCTGTTAGTGCGAAAAGCAACCAATCAGACGTAACCATTCAAAAGCAACCAATCGCGCAATGCATGACGCATGCTTGAATGCAAATTCTCGTGGAACCCGCGTTGGAAACATCCTTGACTTTCAATTTACTCAAAATACCTCTCGAGCAACCAAAACTGGAGGTAATTCGAGAGTCTAGTGTAGGAGCAAATTTTGATCGACAAGAAGATAGAAAGGAAGAGACGAGAATAGGAGAGAGATAGGAAGGAATAAGGATGTGGGGATTGAAAGAAATAGGAGCAAATTGAGATTAACAAGGAGATAGCAAAAGATAGACAAGTACTATATATGTGAGAAATAGAAGGATATATAGAAGTGAGTATTGAAAGAAATCCGAACAATTGAGATTGACAAGGAGGTAGAAAGGGATAGACAGGTACATATATAGAGAGATAGAAAGAGGTAGAGAAGTGGGGATTGAAAGAGATAGGAGAGAACGGAGATCGAAAAGGAGATAGAAAGGAATTGGGAACTGGAGATTGAAAGAGATAGAAATGAATTGAGATTGACAAGGAGATAGAAGGGGATAGACAGTTATAGATAGATAGAAAGAAATAGGTGTTGGTGTGGATTGAGATGGAGATAGAAAGAAATTATGCAGAGATAGGCAAGGGATAGAAAGGGATAGAAAAGAGGAGATTCAAAGAGATAGGTGTTGATGGGGATTGATATGGAGATAGAAAGATATAGACGGGGATAGGCTAGAGATAGAAAGGGTTAGGATTTCTGTCTCTTTACTTCCAACAGGGATTGGCTCTGAATAATTTGCTCTCGTGAGGACAAGGTAGTAGAGGAGAAAACTACGTAGGGCTCCAGTATAACATAGGTTGTTAGTGTAATGTAGATTTATCCTGGTATACTGATTATCTCTAAACGAAGGACGGTAATTTTCTGATTATTAGAGGATCAAGTCAACGAGCGAGAGGATACTTGGCAACGATTTCATGAAGTTCACGGTCGTTTGGCCGACGGCATACTTGCATTTTCTATAAGGATGTCTTTTCCATTGTGTGAAATATTGTAATCTTGGCTTGGTACTTACCAACTAAAAAGCGATTACTCTCAAATTCTGCAAAGTGAGAGGTTCAAGTCCGCAAACTAAAGACGTAGAAATCCTTTTAGAACTACATTCGGTATTAAAAGAGTCCATTCAACAAAACAATTTTACTTCAATTTGATCCGTGATTCTGATAATAAAATAAATGCGACTTAGGTATTAAATAATACGTAAATTATTTTTTTAGTAAATACAAATATTAGATCGTATACAAGGGTAGGAATTGTATTAGGACCCAAGTTGGATTCTAACTAGTTTGCCACACATTTCTGAGGACTCTGGCTAGAAAATCGATCTAGCGCCTAATTAGTTCGTCACTTGTAGATATTAGGGTGCTAGGTAGGAAACCTAATCAGACCCTGGGAGGGTCAAATTTATTGTCTTGTATTTATTATTTATTAATATATTATGAACTGTAGGTCTAAATTAACTTTGACCTACAGTTCAGTAATTATTAATATATAAGGTATTAGTAATATAATATATATTTTTGCTTCCTCGTAGAGGAAGCTTTGTAGTCGTTACATTTTCCAATATTTTTAAAGTGGTTTAATTACACTTTCCTCAATTGATAAATGTCTAATACAACGTTCTAATCAATTTTCCGTATTTGCGCGCGCGCGCGCGCGCGTGTGTGTGTGTGTGTGTGTGTGTGGATGGATGTCCCTCTTTTTTTGTCGCCGCTATAACTTGAAAACAATTGTAGATAATTGATGAAATTTGTAGGATATATGGTATTTGCACCACCAATATCTCAAAACATGCTCAATGATTTTTCAAAATATTGAATATTAAGATTTTTATGTACATTTACAATTTTTGTAAAATTTATTTTTCATCTATAAGTTCTCAAATAATCAAAATTCAAAGTTGATGTAACAAAAGAAGAAATATGTATTCCTTGTGTCCAAATGAATTGATTGAGCTATATGATTAATGCACTTCATTGGCAAATAATAAAGTTATGAATAGTTGTAATTCTTAAAAATTAATGTTTCCACTTTAATTTTTCAAAGAATAAAAATTCAAAAAATATGTAAGGTGAAGAAAGATTCCTTTTATCGAGATGAATCGATTGACCTGTAAGATTAATCCATTTAATTGAATATTAAGGAAGTTATATTAATTGATTAGAATTTTGGTATTAGACATTTGTCAAAACTAAGGTAATACTGGTATAATTTAAAGTTGATGCAAGATGTTTTGATTTGAGAAAACAATGCTTGATGCTTCCTCTATGAGGAAGCAATGTGTTCAAAAAATGAGTACAAAAAAATATAAATATAGTTAAATGGAACACCTGAGATCGAATTCACAGCTATTTTTTAAATTAAAAATTGTATGTATGGACGCTTGTAGTAGTCAAACAGTAGAACAATTTATCTTTATGACTTTTTTCGATAAAAAAATTATTGTCAGAAAATTCAAAAAAACGAAAAAGAATCACAATTTGAAGACGAACAACGCACGATATGAAAAAAAGTCAAGAGATGAAAAATGTTTCTCTTTGAACGCTCTACAGGAATGGCATAAAAACTTGATGAATTTTTTTGAAAAAACGAAAATTGAAATTTTAAGCCAAATAACGTGAGATACAGAAAAAATGATAACTTTCTTATTTTTCAATGAAATGCATTAATCATATATGTCAATCGATTCCTCTCGACACAAGGAATCCTTTTTCCTTTTACGTAAGCTTTAAATGTTTACAATTCGAAAATTTATAGTAGAAAAATCAATTTTTCAAATTTATAAATAACCATAACTTTCTTGTTTCTTAATTAAATGGATTAAATTTATAGGGAAATCAATTTGTCTGTATGCAAGGAATCTTTCTTCTTTTTATATAAACTTTGAATTTTAATTATTTGAGACAGATTTGAGAACTTATAGTTAAAAAATCAATTTTACAAAAATTATAAATGTACATAAAAATGTTAAAACTCATTCATTGAAATGAATACGTGAGCATTAATTATTAATTAATTATTAAATAAATTGTTGAATGTAAATGTGACAATAGCCGCTGCAGAATCTTTGCATCTTTATCAGGTAGCTGTGCCTGGCTGTGCATCTCCGTAGACATTGCGTGGATAGTAGTTGAATGAGACGCTGCGCCACTTTGAGTAGGCCACAGATAGCTTGGGGTAGTAAGAATAGGTCGTGAAAGAGTGGTCGTCAAAGTGGGAGGTCAGCAGTGACGATGAGCTCTAGACTTTTTGACGAGGGACGAGGGAATGAATTAGTGATTGATCGAGAGCTCCTTGCAGTGTATACGTCGTTAAGAGATTTTCGCTTGCTGACGCTTTTTCAAATTATGCTGATCTTACTACTTTTCTCAATTTATTCACATTATGTATTAAAAATTACTTATACTTGTCATACTCGTGAAATCTTTTAAAATTACATATTTTAAATACCAACCATCCAAATAGCATGGAACATGCCTGGAACGTTCCAGAAATGTTCCGTTCTATATTATTTTAATTGTTTTCTTTTTATTTTAAATAAACCTGAATTAAATCTTAAATTTAGAATAATTTTGAGAACCTTTTATTTTGAATCAATAATTTTATAAACAATTATTATTCATTTATTTATTTTAATTTTTTCGAATTTCCTTTTGAGCAAATTTTATTTTATTTCTTAAAAAAGTACGTGATGGCCCCTTAATTTTCCATTTAAGATTCTGATGAATTCTATGGTTTAATATTAGTATTAATATTAGCAGATATTAGTAGAAACCATAAAATATTTCACTATCATTCATGACCTTTCTTAAAATTTCAATGTGTTCTTTTGTTAAATTGTACTCCCACGTGACCTGCTTAATTAAATTAACAAAAATATTATTAATATTATAATTGTAATTCATTATTTTTGATTAATTTTATTGATATTTTATTATCTAAATTTCATTGACATTGGTTAAAGTCCAAAGAAAGACAAAGAAGGGGGTACGTCACACAGGGGCGGATCCAGAAACAATTCTTTGGGGGGGATTAATTTTCACTTAAAATCTAGGAATAATGTTTTTTGTAATAGTATTCAGTGAACCAACCAATTCTTGTCAATAAAAATTTGCTCCTATCTCTTTTAATATCCACTTTTCTATGCCCTTCAATTTCGTCTCTATCTTCATCTACTTCTCTCTATCTCCTTGTCAATCCTAGGATTTCTATCCCAGCCTATTTCTAAACCTTTCTTTTTGAATGTCTTTTTCTGTCAGCGTATACGTTAGTAGTATGATTAGAATAATACGTATGCACAAAATATTGTATTTATAAAATTATTATGAATGTTTAAAATATTAAAATTAATAAGTTAATAAGGGAGAGATAGATTTCGAGATAGAAAGGAATAAAATATTTTTGCGTAGAGATAGACTACGGTATAGGAAGGGATAGATATTATCAAACACAGGGATAGACTGAGGGATAGGAAGAGATAGATATCACCAGACACGAAGATACAATGGTGGATAGATAGCGTTTTGGGTATGCAAAATGGATACTTGGAAGTGATAGAAATGTTCTTATCTCCAAATTTCTATCTCTTTCTCTCTCTTTACTTCCAGCAGGGATATAATTTTGACATTGCTATCTCTTTATAGCCACACTATGGTATGACAGACTGATGACACAATTTACGTCCCTCTACTTCGGTTGTTATGGCGCAATTAAACTGCTTATTATGCCTTACTTTCAGGGTCTTACTGAAAATGGACTTCTAGAGTTAATATCATCAAGGACCTGCAAAAAAGCTTTATTTTCTCCTCCGATATTTCCGGCTGAGAAATTTTAAGAAAAAAAGTTTGTTTTCGTTTTAATTAATGTATGTTATACTTTTGTTTTTTCAGATCGCTGCCAAAGCTCAGCAGCCAGGACGAAGATGGGCCAAACCCTCACACCCAATACACAGGCGTCACACACTTCGAGCCCATACCACACGATCATGACTTTTGCGAGAGGGTCGTCATCAACGTAAGTAGGAAATTCTGAAAAAAGTTTATTAAAAGAGCCCGCAAGAGGAATAAATCAGCTTCTTAGTTCCTAGAAAGATACTTTAGGCAGCTTTCTTCATTAAAAAAAACTTAACAACACTTCAATTTTAATTTAGAAGTGACCAAAATATAATACTTCTTCTCTTTTGGTTACAGTTTTTCACTCCAACTATCATAAATTTAAATTTGAAGTTCATCTGGCGTAGGAATTGTAACCAGAGGCAAAGAAATCGGAATCCAATTATTTTTAACGATTTCCTGAAATAATACACACGTTTTATAGAAACTTGACCACATTCATATTAAAATATTACATTTTGCGAATTGAAGTATAATGTATTTCGTATAAAAAGAAAAACATTCAGCATATTTCAGAATAATTCATCATCCTCGAATGAATGTAAATTAATAATCGTTTTTATAATACAATAATTTCGATTACGTAAGGGTTCGATCATTTACTGATTACCCGGGTAGAAATTAGTTCGTCACTCTGGATTATTAGGACGCTATAGCTGCGTAGTCTAACGAGGCCCTAAACGAACAGTCATCATAATGCCCTGGTATATTTATTATTTATTAATGTATTATAAACTGTAAGTGTAAAATAACTTTGAGGTAGAATTCAGTAATTATGATATATAAGACGGTAATTTCTTTCTGCATTTAATGTTTAATTGTGAAAAAAAAAGACTGGAACACTTAGGAAATTATTCAAGTTAAATATAAACAAAGAATAAAAATTTAAAAATTTCCATTTTCCAAGTTTCTTTGCTAAGTTCATGCAACTTTTAAAAAAATCTCGAGGTAGAAATATGTTAGAGATGCTTTTTTCGAACTTCTTGAACCACTGGCAAGATATTTTCCAAGTTATTCAATTTCGAAATAATATTTTTTTTTTTCGAAAGTAAAACTTTATCTGCCAGACTTTCAAAATTTTTTAATTTTATAAAGGATCATCAGAAATGAATCTAGCATTTTCCGGAATTTTATGAAATTTCAAGAGTTTTTAAGAGATTTATAGAAGATATAAAGGATTTTAAGAGAATTTTATTGTAAGGAATTTTCAGAAATTTCATAAAATTGGAATCTTAATGAATTTTAAGAGATATTTCAAGAGATTTGAAAAGATTTAACCCTTAGTTGGCACATGGGGTCAGATTGACAAACACTTCTTTCACTATTTCATGTTTATTTGTGAAAAACACTTCGAACACTTTCAAGAATTGGAAAGATTTATTTGGAATTATTTAATTTCAAGTCTACCCTACTGGAAGTACAGAGATAAATATTCTATACCCGTTTCTATCTCCTTCTATCTCTCGCCTACCTCTGTCTATTTCTCTCTATCTCCTTCTATCTCTAAGATAGAAAGGAATAACGATTGTTTATCTCTTCCTATCTCTCGCCTATCCCCGTCAATCTCTTTCTATCTCCATATTAATCCACATCCACGCCTATCTCTTTGAATCTCCTCTTTTCTATCCCTTTCTATCTCTTGTCTATCTCTGCTACGTCTTTCTATCTTCATCTCAATCCACATCAACGCCAATTTCTTTCAATTCCCATTTCTCTATTTCTTTCTATCTCTTGTCCATCCCCGTCTATGTCTTTCTATCTTCTTTTCGATCACCGTTCTACCCTATCTCGTTTAATCCCCACTTCTCTATCTCTTCCTATCTCTACATATACCTGCCTATCACTTTCTATCTCCTTGTTAATCTCAATTTCTTTCTATATCTTTCAATCTCCCGTTCCCTATCTCTTTCTATCTCCATTTAAATTCACATCAACGTCTATCTCTTTCAATCTCTAGTTCTCTATCCCTTTATTTCTCCATTTCAATCTACATCTACGCCTATCTCTTTCAATCTGCATTTCTCTATCTCTCTCTATCTCTTGCCTATTCCAGTTTATCTATTTCTATTAAAATTGCTCCTATCTCTTTCACTTCTCACTTCTCTATCTCTATCTATCTCTTGTCAATCTCGGTCTATCTCTTTCTATCTCCTTTTCAATCGTCGTTCCCTCCTACCTTTTTTAATCCCGACTTCTCTATTCCTTCCTATCGCTCGCCTATTCTTGTCTATCCCTTCCTATCTTCTTTTCAATTTCAATTCACTCCTATCACTTTCAATCCCCACTTATCTATGTATTCCTTCTGATCCTTCCCCTATTCCCGTCTATACCTTTCTATCTCCTTCTCAATCAATATTCGCTTCTATCTCTTTTAATACCTACTTTTCTATTCCTTTCAATTTTCAATGTCCTCTCTATCTTCATCTACTTCTCTCTATCTCCTTGTTAATCGAAGTTTATTTCTACCTGTTTCAATCACTGGATTTCAATCCCAGCCTATTTCTAAATCTATCCTTTTGAATGTCTTCTTATCTCTCTCAGCCTAACTCGTTTCTATTAAAATTCATCCTTCTTGCTTTTCTCATTTCGGTTCAATTATTTCGTTTTAAAAAAGAAGTTATTTGGAACTAATTATGGGCATATTGGAAGCGTAACCTTAGCCATATACATTCTCCCAATTTATTCTAAAATGAATAAAAAAAATACATCTATGAGATAGAGAAGATCGGATTAAAAGATAAAGCAGTGGAACCATATTGGCGCAAGGAAACATTAAGTAGATAGAAATAGCTGACAAGGAATAGGATAAGATAGAGGAAAAAGCGGATTGAAATAGATAGGTTAGTGATTATATTGACAAAGAGATTGAAAGATATAGGGCCAGTTCCACCAACCTCGGTTAAATCATTGGTTAACTGACTGCGGGTTAAAGTTAACGCCATAGTTAATCGTCGATTATACTACTGCCGTTCCACCATACTTTTGAAGAGCACGATTAGCTAACCAGATAGGGTAGAGTGGGACGGGATGGGCCGGGTGGGGAAAATGAGCCACTTAATTTTCTCGTAGGCTATACATTTTTTTGTAACTTTTTGTAATAATATCAGATATACTTTTATCCTACACACCTTT
>JAUEJJ010000045.1:7862438-7887048 GCA_032164275.1 Synergus coniferae
AGACTGTGTATTAATAAAGGACTTTCCCAAACTCTTCTTATCATTGTTTACATGTGATTTGTTGCCAGACCTTGTATAATTTTTATTTTGTTCGCTAGACCCAGGATTCAAAGTTTCTAATACCTGACAACGTTCGCGCAAGAAATTTGTTAATTTATTGAATGTAGGCATCTTATCGCCCGTCACTGAAGTCTCCCAGTGTTTCCGCGTTTCTTTGTTCAATTTAGACGCAATCAAACAAATCAGTGGCGTGTCACATTTATCTGTAGGTTCCTTTAAAACCTTTAATGCTCGAACATGTCTGAGCACCGCGTCATATAAGTTGCGTATACAAGCAGCCGATTCTTTTGAAACCACGGGTAGATCAAAAAGCGTGTGCATGTGATTCTGAATTATGATACGTTCATTGTCATATCTTTCTTTCAAAAGATTCCAAGCTTCGTCATAGGTATTATTAGACGTTTCCAAATTGTCAATAATGCCAGCCGCTTCTCCCTTGAGGTAAGCTTGTAAATACCGTAGTTTCAAAACCTTCGGAACGGTTGTGTCATCGTGAATCATGGCGGTAAACGCATCTCGAAAACCCAACCATTCCTCGTAACCCCCGGAAAACGCAGGGAGCTCCAGTTTCGGCAACGGAAAATGCCTCCTATTTGTATCTTCACTGGGTGTAGCTGATCGTGCAACCAAATCTCTAAGATTTGATATTTCTGATGCGCGTTGAGCACTGAGCTCCGCTTCTAGTTGTGCGATTCGAGATAAATAATTTGTAGGATCATTTCCTTGATTTTTCGAATCCACAACCGATGAGCGAGGTGAGCGATCTCTAATAAGCTTTGTAGCTAATGCAGTATATTTAAAGTAATTATTTTCAAACTCGGTTCGCTCTGCCTCGCAAGTCAGTCCCGGAGCCAACAATTCAAGGCCCATTTGCGCTTTATCATACTCATTCCAAGTATCTTCAATTTTCTTTAGACGAAGTTGAATCTCTTCGATACCAATTGTTTCCTGAGATCCGTCCTCTATACATTTTTCTAAAAAAGTTTTGAATTTCGTCAATCTTGTTTTACAATTGGTTCGAGACTGCCGAAGAGTTTCAAGTTCATTAGCCATTATTACTTATCACTCGCAACAATATCAAACGTAACAGATTTTAAATAATACAAGGTTAATTTACAATGATAGTCATATAGTACAACTCTTACTCAAGTGATGATGTTGATGAGTCATCTGCTGTGGCTTGTAGGTAAACAAACCTCGTTAAATTCCTGATGATTGTTAGCTTCGTCGACGTTCTCGAAGCTCCTATCAAGTTTCTTGTTCGACAAATAGCTGATGACTATAAATTCTTTAGCTCTAGCCGATGATGTCACATGAATTTGATGTGCCTTTCGTTGCCGTTGCAACGCCTTATGATTTCCAGGCTTCAAGGTTGATTTTTCCTTTTTGATATTTATTTGCCCAGTGCAAATAACCATCGAAAGTTGATATTGACAAGGAGAAATAGTTTCCCTCAGTGTCACCTTTGTTGTTCACGATTTAAGCAGCAAATATTCACCAAGATCGAAAGTTCTAAAGTTCTAGATTTCCGTTAGACGCTAATATTCAAATGATAATCTTGACTTTGTGTCAAGCCCAAGTTCCACTTTCAACGCTGGTATAAAAGGATGCACCTACAAAAGTGCATCCTAAATATAAATAAACTAAATATCCGGCTCGAAGGACCATGTCAACGCGCACACTTCAAATTTTGTTCTTTCGTGTGAGCGCGGGATGTATTGTCAATTGCATTAAAACACCACAATGTCGAATGGACCTCACTTTATTGTTGCACACCACATTCAAAATAAATAACTTAACACTATAAGCGATAAGCGTCTACCGGCGATGTTGCTCGCGTAAGGTGTCTTACACGTCTGACGAGCAGAGCCCACAATCCAACACAGTACAATCTTGGAATTTAAAATTCGTACAGATGACAGCACTACTCAAATATTTGATTTCAAATTCCGCTACGCGACACCCACATTCGCAGAAGTAACCTTAACTTGTATATATAATACGCACACATAAACCTATAACACACGCAAATCACGCTGAGAGAAGAGGTTTGAAGATTCCTTATATTATAGTATGAAATATATAGTATGATAATGTTTACACTTGTGAGAAACGGCATGTTACCGTAGAGGGAAGAAGCCCTCTACGATGAAAATTAGAAGCAGACACGAAGTTCTCCAATTTCACATTGTATTCGGTATATACAGAAATCTAGCATATCGACAATTTCTACAGTGAACTTGTCTACGAATTCGGCTAATCTAGGGTAGATGAAAATATACGACAAATTTAAAGGAATAGAAAAGTGGGTATCAAAAGAGATCGGAGCAAAAGATTGCATTGAACTTAAAAATTCTTTATTCATTGTATCTGAATAAATATATATGGTACACTGAATTGACAGCCTCTTGACTATCATTTCTTCACTTTTCAACTTCTCGACATTCTCAATCATCTTGATCCGATTCCAAGTTCGTCGTTTTGTGCCTTCTTCCCCATTTTCCGAAATATTATTGTTTTCCATAATTTTTATTATTCATTATTTTCATTTGCCATAATTTTTATACTTATGATTTATTGTTTTCCATAATTTTCATTATTCATCATTTTCATTTTTTATAATTTTTAATTTTCATAATCTCTGTATCTCATAATCTGCATGTAACATAAATTTCAATCTTCATAATCGGACATCCGGTAAAATTTCAAGTCGTTGTTTCCCATTTACTATATGTCTAGTCAAAGTGTTCGGTAATGTAGGTAAAGATGGCGCTGATAGATAGTTCTTTTCAGTACTTAAGGTGCTTAGGATCATTAATTTTAATTATCATTAAATTATTTAATTGTACAATTGTTTATATTTCTACAACTGCTTTCGTGCAGTTATTATTATTTTTTTTTTTGAGAATGATAATAATCACCTTGTTTGAATTTTGCGCCATTTTCATTTCACACGTTAAGTACCGAAAAGAAATATCTATCAGCGCCATCTTTACCTACATTACCGACTACTTTGACTAGACATAGATGGGAAACAACGACTTGAAATTTGACCGGATGTCCGATTATGAAGATTTAAATTTATCTTACATGCAGATTATGAGAAACAGCGATTAGAAAAATTATGAATAATGAAAATTATAAATAATAAAAATTATAGAAAATTGCAATTAGGAAACATAAAAATTATACGAGATAATTATTAGATGATATATGTTTAATATAAAAGAAATTTTATGAGAAACAAAATTTGGGGCATTTTCATGCGCCCCCTTTGAAAAAGTTTGAAAAGGTGAAACACATAAAAAGCCTTCTCTTATACATTATAAATTATATGAATGATGATATCAAATTTTCGATTGGAATAATTTCAAAAATTTTTTTTTTCATCATTCAAGGTTAAATCGTGGAATGTTTATTTCATTTATATTAAATTTAATATTCTGAAAAGTCTTTGTGCAAATTTTGAGATATTACCATAGCTGTGCAAATAAATCTTATAGATTTAATCAATTTATCCACAATTGTTTTTAATTTAAAGTGGCGCCAAAACAGTGGTCACATCCACTTACATATACATCTTGACAATTCATTAGAACGTTGTTATTGCATATTTATCTGCTAAGGCAACACTAGAGTAATTTAAAGTTGATGCCATATTCACAACTAGTTTAATTATTTTTTACGGAGGAATTCGATTATAATAAAATATAAGAAAAGGAATCGCAATTCACAAGCTTTTGTGGAAATATAGATATAAAATTTTATGTCTTTATATTCAAGTATATGAAATTTTTTCGGAAATAATGAGTATTCATAGAATTTGATCGAGATTTACTGAATTTTATCCAATTTAAAAATTCCTAACGATTTAATTAAAATTGACGGTATTTCACCGAGACCATAAGAATTTCACAAAATTTGAAAGTTCAATTTTAATTTACATATTTTCCAATCAAGCGTCATCTGCAGTTAAATTTTACTGTAGTGAAGTGGAAATTTGTTAATATGCCTTGCTTAATAAAAACGTATCAAAAAAGTGTAAAAGGTCGAATACCTGAAATTTAATGTTCAATTTATTATTTTATGTCAATCGATCTACTTGGTGTTTATATGATGGGTTGGGTCCAGAGTTATATTCTAAAAGTGTAAAAACTGCAAATTAAAAATAAAAATTAATCTCGATTTCGTAACCGCGTGAGTCGGCTTCCAGCTGCTCAAATTATTGCAACCTTTTTTTATATTTACTAGGGGGCTCCCGATCCTGCCGAACCCGATGCTGTGCTCGCTGATAGTTGCCTCATTAAAATCCTTTTTGTAAATGTTTGGTGAGTATAAACGAAACTTTCGCGTTTTAAACATACGACTCGGGTCGAAAATGAAATATAGCTCTCGGTTTCTCTTTCTTCCTTTATTTACCATTGCCTCTCACTTTCTCTATGTCTTTCTCTCTATTTTCTCTCTATGCCTTGCTGTACTGTGCCTGTACATGTATAAAATTTAACAATGATACTTATTCTTAAAAGACAAAAATACTAGATTCGAAATATAGAGGTGACACAAAAGTTGAAAAAATAATGCAACTGAACACTCCTGAATAATATAAAAAAAATAGTCTGTTTCAACTTGTATTCCATAAAATATCATAATGCAGTTTAGAAAATGGCACGAGAGTAAAAGAACTTTTGTGTATTTCTATATTAATTTAGAACGTTAAAATGTAGAAATATTCGTAACGAATAAGTTAATGTATCACATTTTTTCAAATATTCAAAGTATCGATTAAATTTTTCAAATACTGTTCTATTGTTTTAAAGTGAAATTCTAAAGACATAACTTATTTTTCTGTGACTTGAGTAGTATAGTTATACCGGTCTGAAGTCAGTTTTACCATCAGAATAACTGATCCATACTAAGTGACTCATAATCGGTAATGCAGATTATCGGTAAACTGTTGCCCATAGTTGGTAATGTAGATTATCGGCAAGGTAGGTTTCTACCACATTTAGATTTTCAATCGGTATGAGTGAGATTTATCCTGCCAACAATTCATATTAGGAACTGTATTTGAGTGCTCTGCAGTGTCGATTGTCACTTACCACGGATCGAAACCTTTAATCGGATGGTAAAAGTGGATACTTACCGGTATAGTTATTATACTGACCTGATCTCTTTAAAATGTTTTTGTAAGTTCAATGTTTGATCGTTTAGTATCCACAGCTATCGATCGATCCACAAAGATAGATTCGCAAATATGCCAATCAATTGATCATATCAGGACGTCAATCAAAGTAAGGCAGGAAGTGAGTAAATGTAAACTTAAGAAATTAAGTAAGGTCGAGGTACTTTGTTAAAATATCGAGCTTTTCTTGTTTTAGATTAAGTTATAGCATTACACTTAGGACATTCAACCCTTTCTGCATGATTTTTAAAACAAATTGGATAAAGAAAACTGCGTTACAATAGTCTAATTATAGTTGAAAAATATTGCAGCTCTGCATTTATAGAATTAGATATTTTTAAGAAGTTACTAAGAAATAATTAGAAAAATTGTAGATAGTATTTTTTATTTCAGCAACATTACTTTCAAAGTTGTATTTTACAAAATATAAATGAAAATTTCAAGTAATCGCTTATGCATTTATATATAGCACAACTTTTACTTTAGGTTACTAAATTGTCTCATTTCTTACAGATTGGTAACCTTCATTTAAAAAATCTTTTCATTTTTTGTGAATGTTTCTTTTATATGTATGGTATAATATTTTATCTACGTTTACAAAACGATTTATTGTTACAATATTTTCTATTGTAAAAAATGATTGTGAAAATATTCTTGTGTGCTGATAAAATTTTCAAAACGTAGAAAAGGGTTGAAAATTCTATTTAATGATTAATCTGAGTCTATGTTAAAAACCGAAAGTCAAGAGAAATAAAACTTTTCTTGGAGCGTTATTACAAATTCCACTGCTGTTACGAAATGGGATATTTCAAGCTTATTAATAACTTCTTTTTTTACCACTACGAGAAAATGATACAGTGTTTGTGTTTTTAATGCAAGATTTCGAATAATATTTATAATTAATATATATATATATATATATATATATATTTCAAGGGATGCTAATTAAGAGATGTTTATTTAAAATATACGTACATATTGCATTATGAATTTAGATCAATTTAAAATTACGGTAATCAACTAATTTGTTTTATTCTTTGCTTAATGTCTCCGACACTATTGATATTTATATTTCATGAAAACAAATAAACAGTATACATCTAAATTCAGGTAGAGAGAGATCCACCTCAGTCAGAATAAACCAAGAACATGTGTGATTTATGTATGTCAATTAATTTCGGGTCTCGTTAATTAAGTGTCACGATCAGACAATGGGTATCTCCTGTTTGTTTAGCAATCTCAGAAATTACCATCGCAATAGCCGAGAAAATTTTTATCTTGTAGAAGAAAGGAAGTAATTCAAAATATATATAAATTTTCTATTTATAATCACATACTTTTTTAAAATAAAAATAGTGTTTGTGACTGAATTCTTCTTAAGAGATTTTAAGAGATTTTAAGAGATTTTAAGAGATTTTAAGAGATTTTAAGGGAGTTTAAAAATTTCAAATAATCTAAAATAATTCATAGAGTGTACAAATTTTTAAGCGATTTTCCTTGATTTTACGAAATTTAAAGTTTTTAAATGAATCACAATAGATTTAAAAGTATTTTAAGTGATTATAGATAATTTTAAACAGGTTCATTACCTCCTGCTGGAAGTAAAGAGATAGAAATCCTTTCTATCTCCTTCTGTCTCTCGCCTATCCCTGGTTATCTCTTTCTATCTCTATATCAATCCACATCCACGCCTATTTCTTTGAATCTCCTCTTTTGAATCCCTTTCTATCTCTTGCCTACCTCTTCCTATCTATTTCTATCTCCATCTCAATCCACATCAACGCCTATCTCTTACTATCTCTATATATACCTGTCTATCCCTTTCTATTTCTTTATCAATTTCAATTCACTCCTATCTTCTTCAATCCCCTCTTCTCTACTTAGGGATAGAAAGAAATAAAATATTATTTCTTAGAGATAGACTAAGAGATAGATATTATCAGAATTAGGGATAGTCTGTTGGATTGGAAGAGATAGATATTACCAGACACAGGGATAGACTGAGGGACAGGAAGAGATAGATATCACTAGACACGGGGATACAATGGTGGATAGAAAGAGATAGTATTTTGGGGATGCAAAATGGATACTTGGAAGAGATAGAAAAGTTCTATCTCTTTCTATCTCCATATTTCTATCTCTTTACTTCCAGCAGGGTTATGGTTTCCATTTACCGAGTCTTATGCTCTCCTAGCCGAGATGTGTTTGCCATACAATTTCGCATACCTTTTTGACTTGACAAGGGGACCTTACGACGTTCTGTTTTTTGTTTTTATCTATACTCTCCTCAATGATAGATACCTATTAGAGCTTTTCTGAGAAAAATCAAGAAGACGCAGTTCTCAGCCGTTTTTGAGAAAAGTGCGTTTAAAAATTTGCGTGCGGATGGGCATGGCCCTGACGTAAAGGTGTCTCCAACGGATCAGTGGCATAGCTGGTAGAGCGCTTGGCTGGTAGTCGCAAGTTTGCTGGCTCGATTCTCGCTACGTGCACATTTTTGCAATGAAAACTGTTTATTTATTCATTTTTTATTAATAATTGTTAAAATTATAATTTTTAAATGATTATTTAATCTTTTTTTTTAAGAAAATCTCTATTTTGACTCTTTATTATTTCTCGCTTACAAAGTTGTATATTTTCTTTTAAATTATTAATTCTTTAATTGTTTATAGTGTTTAAATTTTTAAGTTAAATTAGGCAGCGAGAATCGAGCGTGCAACCTTGCGACTACCAGCCAAGCGCTCTACTAGCTTGGAGGCACCTTTACGCTATAGGGCCATGACCATTCGCACGCAAATGTTTAAACGCATTTTTCTTGAAAACGGCTGAGAATTGGGTCTTCTTGATTTTTCTCAGGAAACCTCTAATAGGTATCTATCATTGAGGAGAGTATCGATAAAAACAAAAAAGAGAACGTCGTAAGGTCCCCTTGTGAGAGCAAATCAAATTCTGTTTTCCTAATTTACCCAAATGGATGCCTCTTTTGACTTAGAATATGGAAATTTAGTCGATATCTGATCTGACTCTCCAATTAATTTCTGCTCCATAATCGAAATATAATAAATTGAGAAATCAATAGAGAAGATATAACTCAATTAAGGGATTTATTTAAGAGAAGTACATTGCACGTATTCATATAACGTGTTGTAGTTGGAACGGCTGACCATGGAGTAATCAGTGATACCAAAAGTGGTAGCCTCCGCGCGCACCGCACGTTGAATACCCGTTAGAGAAATATTGGCATTGGTCAAGATTTCTCCAGCGGGTATTCAACATGCGGTGCGCAAGCAGGCTGTCACTTTTGGCATCACTGGGAGTAATAATGAGGCCGATGTTGCTGTATAAATGGCCTCGAGTTTTGACCTAAGTGACTGCACTTTTATTACCAGGCTCAGCCGTTTAGAGTCACCACCCTAAATCAGTGGCGTATGCGCACTGCGCCTTGTCTGTAATGATAACTGAAAAGTGTAACCATGGTCATCATAGGCAAGGAGAAGTCACGCATTGCGCATACACCTCTGGGTTAGAGCAGTAATGTCCAACGCAAGATTTTCGAGCTTCTCCTTTCCACCTATTTTTCCTCTTCTCTGAACGCTTCACCGAGAATTCTCCTTTTCTCGCTTCGCCACTGGCGAATAGCGCGAAGCTCGAGCGTCCTTCGGTGCTGTTCGGCTTCGTCCGCCTTGCAGCCGAGAAGTCTCCTTTACCATCAACAAAGGTAGTAAGGGAGGGGATTGACAAATTGATAGGTTTTTACTCATTTACTCACGCGTTGGACATCACTGCAGTGTCTCCAGAACGTCGCATTTTTCGGCCCCCACCTTACGAACCACGAGCTCATGCTTTCTTCCTCTAGCAATAGTCACGAACTTAAACTGTTAAAAATGTTCATCAATTTCTGATACTTTTGAGTTACAGACATAACATAATTTTACAAATTTCTGTTACAGAACATGAATTTATGATTCTTTTATAGTAAATTTACTAAATTTTTCATAAAATAAGCAGACTTTGACATAAGAATACAACACTGTAACATAAAGTTACTAATTCTAATGTAAAATTACAGATATGTGACATAAAAGGCAAAAATTATGTCTCAAGTTTTAATAATGTTTGTTACAGTAACATTAAGTGTACGGTTACTACTGCTATGCGCAACCGGTATGCGCAATCAGACGGAAAAAAAATAGGTGATGCGCATGCACCAACCGTTCGGCTTTTTGGGTTATTCCACGAGCGAACGCGATACTTAATGTGCATTTTGTATTACTATTCCGGTAAAACGTGTGCGGACTCCTTAATACATATTACTCCGTGGTCGACTACCAACTGACTCTAAAAGTGGCCGTCCCGAAGGCATATAGTATACACATGAGTTATAGAACGGAAACTCAGTAAGGCATAGAAAATATACATGGAGAGGAACTCAATAAGGAGAACGGGATACGTAGATCCCTACACAAACAAATTACTTTCCGTTTTCGCAACCCGGATAGATTCCGGATAGGAATGATCAACTGTATGCTACAGGACACTTCCGCTGCAAATACTGCCAGGCCAAACCCGGATAAACCCGGGTAGACAACCTATTTGACTGTAAGAAATCAATTTTTGGTTCCATGTTCCAGACAGGTCGATGAAAGATCCAGATTAATTGGCAATTTTTGATTTCTTTGACCTGATTGCCCTAGCCAGAGCTTCGGATTGAAATTCATTCCGAACCAGTTCAAATCATTCCGGAATTTGTATCCGGACCAAACAGTTTCATTCCGATCTAATCCGAAGAAAGTTTTCAATTCGAACCAATACGAGGCCTATTCAAAATCAACCCGAATGAATCTGAATGAATCCGGTCAATCCAAATTAATCCGAACTATCAATCCGAATGATTCCAATGAATCCGAATCAATCCGAATTAATGCGGTCTATCCAAAACAATCTGAATGATTCTGAAAAATTCAGATTCATTCGGATTGACTGGATTCATTCGGATTAAATTTTAGGATTAATTCTGATTAATTTGGTTTGACCAGATTCATTTGGATTAAAGGTTCAGATTAATTTTGAATGTGCCTCGGATTAATTCGGATTGTAAACTTCCTTCGGATTGGATCGGAATGAAACTGTTTGGTTCGGGTATAAATACCGGAATGATTCAGAAAATTTCGGATTGGTTCGGAATGAATTTTAATCCGAAGCTTTCGCTAGGGTGGTTTCAGACAGACCCTAGTTTCAGACACTAGTTTGGACTTAGAGGAAATCAATTTCTTTATCCGAGGCTCGGATTTGTCCCGAATATACCCGTTTAGAAAAGCAATATTGACCTTGTCCAAATGCATTATTTGTCAGGTTTTTCCAATAGAACCTGATATAAGAAGTGAGGCCGCTACAGCAATAACGACTCGAAATACACATATTCATGAACAGAGAGCGAAGGAGCCCCCTTATGAAGTTGGCCACTGAGCCCCGGCTAGGCTCCTCGATGCGGAGAACCGTCGCATGGGGGAAAGTAGTGGAAGAGCGCGCGCAAACATATTAAATTAAATAACAAATTAAATGACAGATAAGATAACAATCTTTTATTAACCATGGTTGAAATTCGATTTATTGAGGGTTAAAGCATTAGCCGATACCGTGAATACCATTCTTGAATTTTCGAAAATAAACGCTCCCCTTCTGTTGCTAAAAATATTAGCATAACTGCGCTCCACCTCTGCCGATGTGATGAGGGCATATTTCATCTTTTGAATTTCTCTTGCGGAGTAAGAACAACCTTCAATATTTTGAGCATCAAAATTTTCAGCTATCAATTACAGTACTTTTAATCCTTTGTTTTTCGCCAGAACATCATTTAATTTTTATTCGGCTACTTTTGACGCTGGTCCACTCTATTTAGATAATTCATCCTTTACGTGTTGAACATAACTCAAACTTTCCTAAAGCGACAGTTCCTGAGTTTGTAATTTATTATAATAATATGTTCAACAACATTCAAAATTAGTTTGAATTTACTGTAAGTCTGCTAGAAAATCTTTTGTAGATAAAACTTTTTGAGCATCTCCTATACATACTTCCTCTCTTGGGTTCAAACTCAAAACAACAGAATTAATTTTTTCAAAATTTATTCTATAATATATTGTTTAGCCACATTTTCCACCGTGTTATAATAGGCTCTGGTGGTAAAGGTAATTCGAGATTCATCTCGCGAAAACGTGCAATTCGTTCAGAAGACTTCAGAAAAACTTGTTTACATTTGAAATTAAACTGTTTACTGCTTTATAATGTAAACGAATTGCTTCAGCAACAATATGGAGACCATGCACAAAACATGTAATATGCATCATTTTTCGAAAAATCATTTTTAATTCTCCAGCAACTTTAACCATATAAGGTACTGCATCCGTGAAAAAATAACAAAACTCGATCGTATTCAATATTATCAGGCCATAAAAACTGCATTGCATCGTGAAAAAAATCTGCTGTGATCACATTATTTGGGGCACTAAGTTCTTCCGAACTCAATAAGTAACATTCTCCAGATTTAATGTTATCTAAAACACCAACCATAAAATTTGCTACTTTTCTACCACAAGCATCAGTGGTTTCATCAGTCGATACCCAAATATTATTATTTCCATTTTTATCGCGTATTGCATTTACGATCTGGTCATCAATTTAGGTAGGACATTTTTTCTCAAAGTCGATTCATCGGGAATGTGCTTACCTATATAAGTGGAAAATTTTACCTGTATAGGTTGAAAGAAATTTCTTAACGAAAGGATAATTAATTTTTTTAAATGGAATATCAACTCCCAGAAACATTTCAGATAAATCTTTATTAAATTGATCTTCATCTTTGGTTCTGTTTAGTCTCACATTTATTTTAATGTAAGAGTTGTTTCAGGTTTAAGCAGTTTACCTCCAATTGATATAAAATAAAATAGACACACAACTTGTAACACTATAATTCTATATTTAAGATAAAAGGGTTTAGTGAACAAGTGTAAAATGTGAATATACAACGCAAGTTGAGACACAAGTTCGGTTGAAACATATAGACGACACGAAAATTACAAGTCCAATAAGTGCAATGAATTGCCAGACGAAACGATGGAGCTTGTTTTCCTACCGAGTGACAAATTGTATCTGAGGAAAAGTAATACTTAGAGAATACACTGAGATACAAGCTTGGGGTGGTACATTTTGAAACTAGAAGAGAGGGAAATATTTGAGTGGGAGGAGGGCGGAGTAGAGGCCCCTTTGATGTGGATGGGTCAGAGCAAGTAGGTAAAGAGTCCCTATGCAAATCTTGAGGAGATTGGCCCTGGTTTCCGATTAGCTGACCCTCAAATAAAAGAATTAAAGGGATGAATATAGACTTAGAAGTAGATCGTAATAAAGTACTTAAATTCTTAAAAGATTAAACCTAGGACATACAAAACAGATTTGAGATTCTAATTTGAGACTAACCATTTCCGAAAAACAGATGTTTGAAACTATGGTTTATCATCAGATAAACCATCTAAAACGTGCCAAAGTAGTAAAGTACAGGTAAGGTACGTCCCTAACATAAAGGAATAACTATGTTGCTATAAGCCTTATAGTAAAATTTCTAACAAGAAGATCTGAGTAAAATTAGAAAGTAAAATGACAGCTTAGAATTGTGGGATTTCCCAAAATTATATACTAATAAAAAGAGAATGTTGATTTACTATGTTGCGCCGTAACAGGTTCTTTTGTAAAATCTTTTAACCTCAGGATTTCCAACATTTTCTTCCGACAATTATCGAGACAAATCTTTTCTGCTATTTTGAAAATCTGCATACTTTCTTTTATGTGACTTTGAATTTAAATGACGTCCTAATTCCTTATTTTTTCCATAACTAATTGTAACATAACAATGTATTGCAAATTAATTCCTTCTTTTCAAATGGAGGTATATAGGAATCTTTCCACTCCTTGACACGTTTATTAAACAATGTATCGTTTGCATATGTAAGAACTTCATTAATGTTAACATTATCCATTTTTAAAATTTTATATTATATTACAAAAACATATGTCAAAAACCAAAAAAGCCGCGCGATGAATGAGTAAAAAATGAAGGTTAGATAAAGGCATGCGCGAGTATGTTCGCTTGGTCGGTTGAGGGGTTCTCCGCAACGAGGAGCTTAGCCGGGGTTCAGTGGCCAACTTCATAGGGGGCTCGTCCGCTCTCTGTTCATGAAATTTATAGAGCTCAAACAAATAGGCCTAGTTTATAATTATAATTTTTTACATCGACCCAACTTTCCAGAAACAAAGTACGTTTCCCTAAAGACTCTTTAAAGAGACAATAAATGAATCCAAGCTGAAAGTTCAAAATGAGTTTTTAATTTAAATAAATAGTTTTTGAACTATAATAATAAAAGTTAAAAATGACATTTTCAGATTCATTCATATTTGAACACTACAGTGTGTACTGAATATAGTACGTTGTAAATCTATACAGAAGAAACTACGTACCTGTTGAATAAACATTCAACAGTTGAAGCACGAAAGTGTTCGCTTATTGACGGAGAGAAAAACTACCACCAAATTGTAGACATTACACTATTTCTTCACTATATGTTACATAAATACATATATTTTAATCTATGTGATAGATCATTCAATTACAAATGAAAGCGAAAATTCTATCGAAGGGAGAAAGCAGGAATTTTCAAAATTTACGTAATTTCGAAAATTATAAAAATACTTGTATATTAAAACAATATTCCAGGAATACTCTAATAACATTGCTTATATGTATGCATAAATGGCTTTTGGGTAATTACATAGAACTTGCTTCATAAACATATCGCAATAGTTCAGTCTGTAGTTATTTAGATCAGAAATGAAAATGAAAAATACAACATTTATTATCAAATTTAGAAAAGTAATTTTTATAAATCATGTAAGAATGTATTTAAATACCGCTTTAAAATAATTTTAGACATTTTAAACATGTAATAATTTCTTTAAGCTATATACCTAGATAGTCTGTTACAAAACTGAAAATAATTTTCTATAAATGCAGTGTTGCCAGATCAGTGGTTTTTGCACCAGATTTAGAGGTTTTTTTTATTCTTTTAGCGGGAATTTTAGTGGTACAAATTTCTAAGTGAGAAAACATAGTGGCTTTTTTTAGAGATAATTAATTTTTTAAACTATGAATTGAGGCGACTTTCACGGGAAAAGCGCCTAGGCCGACTGGCAACAATGCTACGAGGGGAAACTTTTTATATCAGTATTTGCTAAAATTGGTCTCACTTTTTCCTATTAAATTGTTGGAATTTAGGGATCAAATGGTGACTATTACGAAAATTGGGACACAATAACCCATCACTGAATTTTTCTTACAATCCAGCCAAACTTTCAGCGTTATTTTGCTCAATATCTCGAGACAGAAAAATCTGCCCGCTTCGCGGCACTTGTGTTCTTCGGGACGCTATTGTTTTAATTGTTTTTGTTTTAAATGAAGAGAACTCATTAACTTAAAGTTCTATCGACTTTAAGGAACACATTCTCATCAGGACACTCGCGCTTCGCGCTCGATTTTTGAAGTAAACCTCGCGCGATTTGTTCGTAACACTTCGTGCTCTGGAATATTTGATCGTCAAGCTTTGATTATTTATATTAATTTTGTAATATTTTCTCATATGTCACGTTTTTTGGCGGGAAATTTTATTTTTTATTTTTTAAAAACAGTTTTCACGATTAAAACGAAAAACACTTACTTTATCGAAAAATGGTCAAAGGAAGATTTGTAGATCTTTTAAGGCCCATTAATTATGCTCCTTATCATTTTTCCCTATCTCGTGTTATTTGGCTCAAAATTTGAATTTTCGTTTTTTCAAAATTTTTGCCATTCCTGTAGAGCGTTCAAAAATAAACATTTTTAATCTCTTGACTTTTTTTCATATCGTGCATTGTTTGTCTTCAATTTGTAATTCTTTTTCGTTTTTTTGAATTTTCGAGATGTCATAAGAATTATTATTTTTTTATCGAAAAAATTTATAAGAATAAATTGTTCTATTTTTTAAGTACTACAAATATCTATTCATGTAATTTGTAAATTAAAAAAAAAGTGGTTTCATAAATTTTCAAAATACTCCAAGTTTTTGAATTTTTATCCGAAATGGCTGGCTAACGAACATGACCTTTATTTTGGGACGCAAAAAGAGTATACCAAAGGCCAATCGAAACGATAAATTCTTTCGAAAGTTATCGTGCTCACAAACTAAAAATCTACAGACCCACAAACACACACGCACACACGCATACACACACACAGACAAACAGATAGACACATTCTTAAATACATGTTTTTGATTTCAGGGAAAACGCGGA
The DNA here is from genome assembly GCA_032164275.1 of Synergus coniferae. Lineage (NCBI taxonomy): Eukaryota > Metazoa > Arthropoda > Insecta > Hymenoptera > Cynipidae > Synergus > Synergus coniferae. The sequence continues at coordinate 7,878,055 of JAUEJJ010000045.1, forward strand.
CATTGGACAAAAACGGGGGGAGGGGTCAAATCTTACACAAATCTAATACATTCTCTCTGATGAGAATGTAAAAATAAAGGACAAAAATACTACAATTTCCGACTGAACAAGATGAATTATCACTGCGTTTCAATTACCCCAAATTTCTAACATTTTTTAAAATTATCATTATGAAATGGAACAAATATTCTTATAGAAAGTTTCTCAGTGTACAATTTTTATGACTTACAATTATAACCTATTGTTTAATATAAAAATAGGAAATAAACAAGGTGTAGATACTTTGACAGTAAAATGAGAGACTAAAGTATTGATTGTCATTTATGTGACAGGTGAGCGGACTAAGGTTTGAGACGCAACTGCGTACATTGAACCAATTTCCGGACACACTGCTTGGCGACCCCGCAAGGCGGATCCGTTATTTCGACCCGCTTCGCAATGAATATTTCTTCGATCGAAATCGACCCTCCTTCGACGCAATTCTCTATTACTACCAAAGCGGTGGAAGACTTCGCCGTCCAGTCAACGTACCCCTCGATGTCTTCTCGGAGGAGATTAAGTTTTATGAATTGGGAGAGATGGCGACGAATAAATTCAGGTTCGTATACATAAATATCAAATTATAAGTCTGAATTCATGAATACGAATTCATAGATTTAAGGGCGTCGGAGAATGTAACAATTTCGAGTTCTTTATTTTATTTCTTTAAGCTTTTTTATTTAAACTTTAAATTAATATATTATTTGAGAACATCAAGATGACTATAATTTCTTATAGATCATAGTCGTGCAGAAATTGATTTCTAACTGCATGAGCATTCGATCACGGATAGACTCGATTTAATGCAAAGTCACCACATTTTATAAAGACTCGTTATAATGCAAAGTTAAAAAATCAACTCGAGACCGCATGGGCTGTGAAGCTCAAAATAATCAGAGTATTGAAAGTATGAAAAGTTCAAAGTTCAAAGAAATTATTCCTTTCAAAATAAAATTTCTATAACAAGATCAAATGATTAACACAGCCCTAGCGAAAACTTCGGATTGAAATTCATTCCGAACCAATCCGAAATTTTCCGAATCATTCCGTAATTTGTATCCAAGCCAAACAGTTTTATTCCGATTTAACCCAAAGGAAGTTTTCAATCCGATTTTATCCGAATTTTTCGGAATCATTGGGACTGATTCGGATAGACCGGATTAATTCGGATTGCAAGTTCTGATTGACCGTATTCAATCGGATTGAAAGTTCGGTTTGATTCGAATTGACCGCAGTCATTCGGATTGAAAGTTTTGATTAATTCTAATTAATTCGGATTAACCAGATTCATTTGGATTAAATGTTCGGATGGATTTTGAATAGGCCTTGGAATAATTCGAATTGAAAATTTACTTTAGATCGGAATGAAACTGTTTGGTTCGGATACAAATTCTGGAATGATTTGGATTGGTTCTGAATGAATTTCAATTCGAAGCTTTGGCTAGGGAGATGACTTATCCGCGAATCGTGTGCACTGACAGTGAGAACTTAGAAAATAAAATGTAAATAGCTGACTCTCAGCAACATGGTGCAGTGTACACTGAGAAGGCAGTAAAATAAACTCAAAATATCTCAGTAGCTTAGTGCAACGTTCACTGAGAAACAGCAATACAAGATAGTATATCAGCACCCTGGTACAGCGTGCACCTAAGTAAAGCAGCTTAGCTGCTTGAAGATAATGCAGACGCAGTGCTGTCAAATTAGGCTGCCTGCCCGCGCAGCGCACGTTGACTACCCGCTGGAGAAATGTGGCTAATTCAAAATCGAAGTAATTTAATTCGATTTTGAATCGTGCGCCAAATTTTAACCAATCGCAACATTTCTTCAGCGGGTAGTCAACGTGCGCTGCGCGCGTACGTAGGCACCGAATTTTGACAGAACTGTGTAGAAGATCCACACAGTGCTCTCAATGTGGACAGCCTGCGCGCGCATCGTTTTGACATACCGGTGAAGAAATTATCCTATCGGTCAAAATTGTATGCGCGCAGTTCAAAATTGAATTAATTTAATTTGATTTTGAATTGCGCGCCAGATTACAGCCAATTATAGAATTTCCCCAGCGGGAAGCTAACACATGCTTCGCGCGCAGGCTGCATATTTTAAAGCACTGGTTGCACACGAAACACCACTAGTACACTGTCTAGATTTTTGTTCTGAATACTTCTATATCATAAAATTAACACTTAGATGGATGCCACGCAAAACGAATTGCTCACTGCTTTGTTCCACGACGGGATACTGCATCGCTCCGAACGCCTGAATATATATTCTACTCACCGCGCGTTGTTTGCGAAAGAGATTAGTAGCCGCGCCGTCTTGAGGTCGACTTCTGAACGTACCAGCCAACGTTTCTCCCAGTCACTGCGCCCGTCATGAGTATAGCGGTTGTCAAGTGACGAATCCTCGGTACCATATCGGTACCATTATAAGCATTTTTAAACCTGGCGTGGCTCTTTCTTTAATCGCAATCAGCTTCTCGATAGTAGAACATGTAAATCAATGCATTTTTTCTATTTTGAAATTTTTGACCATGAAATTTCAGAAATATAGTGAGGTGGAAATTTAAGTAATTCTACAGATTTTACCTTTTTTTTAAATTTGGTTTTCATTTTTGGTTGAGCGCTCCAACGCCCTTAAATAGATTTTTATAATTCAAAAGAACGGAAAAGGAGAGTATTCCCGGAAACGTTCTCGAGAATATTCTCGGTTGGGGGACCGAATGACCAAATATTTTTACTCTTCAGATTTACTTTTCTGACAAAATATCATTTCAAAAATATGATCGGAGGCCAAAAGATTCTTAATTCTGGTATGATTGTAAAGTGCGGAGCTACCATAAGTTTTACTTATCCGAGCTTTTTATTACACTAGACTTCCGAGGTAAGGTCACTCGCGTTATTGGCGCTAATATATATAGAAGGTAAGAGGTTGCGCGGGGTTGGAAGACGAGACGTCTCGAACTCAGTATTATCGTATTAACAAGGTGGGCACTGCCCTCAACGGATAATTTCCTTAGTTCGCTTCGTTCACCAGAGTGCGCTGTCAGTGCGAAAAGCAACCAATCGCGCAATACACGACGCATGCGCGAATGCACATTCTCGTAGAACCCGCGTTGGAAAAACTGGTACACACTTTTTTCATCTCGTTGGATGATCATTACAATTATTCCCTATGTTTTTGTGATGTTTTTCGGGCTTTTCGTGTATTTACTATGCTTACGACAGCCCTATTGATTAGTTCGCGTAGGGGCCGGTAGTGTCGTATAGCAAGTTTAAATCCCCAATATCAGTCGTATTTAAGTGAAAAAAATTAATAAAAATTACTAATGAAATTGATTAAAACTATTTTTTTAGGGAAGACGAAGGTTTCATCAAGGAGGAAGAAAAGCCGCTACCGTCGCACGAGTTCCAGAGGAAAGTTTGGTTGCTATTCGAGTATCCTGAGAGTTCGCAGGGGGCGAGAGTCGTTGCCATCATTTCCGTGTTCGTGATTCTCCTCTCGATTGTAATATTTTGCTTAGAAACACTTCCCGAATTTAAGCATTATAAAGTGTTCAACACCACGACGAACGGTACGAAAATCGAGGAGGACGAAGTGCCGGACATTACGGACCCGTTCTTCCTAATAGAAACTATTTGTATAATCTGGTTCACATTCGAGTTATCGGTGCGCTTCCTCGCTTGTCCAAATAAGCTAAATTTCTTCCGCGACGTTATGAACATCATCGATATCATCGCCATCATTCCGTATTTCATCACATTAGCCACTGTTGTGGCTGAAGAGGAGGACACGCTACATCTACCAAAGGCTCCGGTCAGCCCTCAAGATAAAAGCACCAACCAGGCGATGTCCCTCGCGATTCTCAGGGTGATCAGACTGGTCAGGGTGTTCCGAATATTTAAACTGTCCAGGCATAGTAAAGGTCTTCAAATTCTTGGCCGAACTCTAAAGGCCTCCATGCGAGAGCTCGGTCTGCTCATTTTTTTCCTATTTATTGGTAAGTCCACTATATACATATATACCTCTATAATTATTATTACCATTATTAATATTATTATTATTATTAATATTATTATTATTATTACAATCGTCTCCCGCTATCGTACTCTAGCTGAATTCACCCAACTCATTAATTTTACTTTTCATCAATAAGCACGAATTAGTGAGACAGCATCATTATCGAACATCTCCGGGCTTCTTTGGATCTCTCCGAGAGTATGACTATTGGAAATAGACGTATGGTGAGGGGGAGTATGGTTAGTCAAGCGTGCGAATATTGATGAGTATATGGTAATTAGTGGGAGTTGACTGTATTACTACTATTACTACTACTACTGCTACTACTAGTACTATTATTATTATTATTATTATTATTAATATTATTATTAATATTATTAGCCTTTACATTTAATCGTAGCTAATTATGAGGTTAATCCATATTATAAGATTTTCCACAGAGATCTGTTGATAATTTACGCTCAAGACGAATTGAATTTTTTCGTTATTTTCTTCAGAAAATTCGTGTCAAGTGTCAAAAAATATGCTAGCTTTGCGGCTTTTGTAAAATCAAAGCGATGTTTAATTTATTGCAGACCTCACAGACCGATTTTATAAAATTCGTCAATAAAATTAATACTTTCAGAGAAAATGAGAAAAACCTATTTTTTATACTTTTTTCGCATGGGGTAGGCCTTAACGTTACTCAACTTCAAAATGTTTTTTTTTTTTCAGGAAATTGTGATATGAAAATACACTTTTTCCCGTTGGTGCCAAATTGAAATTCCAATTGTATGTCTTTTCCATCCACCCTACTTCACACATTCTTCCACTATTCTCCTGTTTTCTTCTTTTTCTTTTAATTCCTCTTTTTTCCCTTGTTTTTGTAATGATCTATTTTTCCCCCTTCAATAATTCGTCTCAGTGGACGCTTCAGCCTATGTCAGGGTTAGATTTTAGAGACGAATAAAAACACACCTTTGTTCGATTAACAAATATAAGAGTCATATACCCTAGCGAAAGCTTCGCATTGAAATTCATTCCGAACCAATCAGAAACTTTCCAAATCATTCCGGAATTTGTATCCGAACCAAACAGTTTCATTCCGATCTAATCCGAAGGAAGTTTTCAATCCGAATTAATCCGAGGTACATTCAAAATCAATCCTCGGATTGATTCGGATTTAAAACATTTTTCGGATTAGATTGGAATGAAACTGTTTGATTCAGATACAAATTCTGGAATGATTTGGAGTGGTTCGGAACGAATTTCAATCCGAAGCTTTCGTTAGGGTATTTCCTTATAAGTTACAAATCTAAATTAGAAACTATTGAAACGCGGTAACGATATTGTGTCATCGGAAATGTTAAACATTAGAGTTTGGAAATGAAATGGACAGACAGGTGAATTGGCGGAATATAGTACGTTACTCGAACTATCAAGTCTTTCCTTCTATGGTAAATCGGTAAGGCGAAAAGAGGAGTTAACAATCGGGACGAATAAGTATGGGTTGGTTGTATACATACAACCCTAGTTCGCGGATAAATATCAATCATAGCTGTGCCCATTGATTGGTATTTATGTCGGCTAAATACCCATCCACAAATGCGCTTGTTGTGTGCGAATTAATTCCATTATTTTACATTTCTTTAAGGGTGGCGTCCCATGATTGCGTTTTGTCTTGCGTCATAATGAGAGAAAAAGAGACAGAAGTATACTTTTAAGTCCCTTTTACTTTCACTACTACGCAACGCAAAACGCAATTATAAGATGCCAGCCTTAGACTTTTGGCGTAACATTACAAAAGAGAGATCGGTATCGGTCGGAGGAAACAGCAGTAAACTAGATCGTTTAAATGAATGTTCGGCGGATCGGTAATGTCGGTCTTAGGTGGTAGATGGTAATTTAGAGTGCGCCTAAAAGTTAGCATCCACTTTTGATATTCATAACCATAAGTGCGCCTATTGATTATGGAAATCATACATCACGAGACAACGTTCGAAATGCGCAAAATGTTAATTATGTGTGAATTGTCATTTCGTCGACTTAGGTTTGGCAATGTCAGGTGCGCCAGACTATTGATAACCCTCCCTCTTCATCCCTGCTGGAAGTAGAGATAAAAATCCTATCCCTTTCTATCTCCTTCTATCTCTAAGATATAATAGCAAGGGATAAAGATTGTTTATCCCTTTTTATCTCTCGTCTATCCCCGTCTATCACTTTCTATCTTCATATCAGTCCACATCCACGCTTATCTCTTTGAATCTCCTCTTTTCTAACCCTTTCTATCTCTTGTCTATTTTTGCCTACCTCTTTTTATCTCCATCTCTTTCCACATTCACGCCTATCTCTTTCAATGCGCATTTCTCTATTTCTTTCTATCTCTTGCCCATCCCCGTCTATCTCTTTCTATCTCCTTTTCAATCACCGTTCTCTCCAATCTCTTTCTATCCCTATATATACCTGTATACCCCTTTCTATTTCCTTATCAATCTCAGCTCGCTTCTAACTCTTTCAATCTCCAGTTTCCTATCCCTTTCTATCTTCATTTCAATCCATATCAATCTTTATAGTTATTTCGAAAATATCATTTTGCGACCGCAAAAATACTGGAATGGTACTGACTAGAGTTACCAGATGGTCCGAGAGAAAAAAGTGGATATTCTACAAGACATCCCCCCCACCCTCATTTTTTCTCGAATAATTGGGGAAAAAATTTTAAAAGATTCTCAAAAAAAGTGTGACTTGATGATTCTCGAACTACGGCATCATACTTTATCTGGATTCGCAATTCGCGGATTCAGAGTAAAAGAGAAAGCAATACTAGGGGATAAGGTATCTCTCTCTCACAGCAACGTGATTGATCGGGGAGCGGCAAGCAGCCAATTAGATTGCTGCGCGAGAAAAATAGCTAATCCCGCTATCGTGGTAACCCTAGACTCAAAGAGCATTCAAAAATCTTAGATTTTACCTGTCGTATATTCCTCCTTAAATTGAAAAGTAAACTATATTCCGTTGAAAATTCACATTTTGGTTGATAATTTAAATATTTGGTTAACAATCCCTTTTTTTTTCTCTTTGCTCCTTACATTTTTTCTATTTTTTCCCCAAAGGAATTATGAGGTCTGCTATTGTTAAATTTCAATTTTTGAATTTGGCGCATGAAGGTCAAAAGTGGAATTTTTTGCAATCAATGAATTTGCATGGAATAAATTTCTAAAGGATGAATCAACCTTTAATGTAACATAAATTAATATAATAAAATATCTTACCAAATAGATCAATTTACTTAATGTAGACTTGCTTTGCAAATTAAGAAATTTAAAAATGTGATGTAAACTGAAATTATTGTATAAATTTTATGTATAATTATTGTACTGCACAGATTTTTCTTTCTGGTTAGTGTCGCTGAAAAGCAAAAGTTCTGAGTGATTTAGAAGAACATTTGACAATAATTTATATCAATTTTTCAAAGTAGACAATAAAGTACTTGATCTAGTTTTAATGCTTTTCTACATTAAATAGGATTGCTATTTGAAATATTATGTCACTGGTGTGATCATTAAGACACGTAGTGCTTTTCATACAATTTATTCCGTAGACGTACATACGTAATATAAGCAAACGTTAGCACCCTAACAGCGAGTTTCTGGCAATTATGTACTATCTAATTGCCTTTCTAATCAATAATTGAATCACTTGATATTAAGGTTCCTTTACGTAATTTAAGACTAGTATATTTTCTCATAAGATGGTTCTCATTAATAAATAGAAATAATATGCAATCTATTTGCATAAAAGATACAATTTAATTCAAAATCTTCAGAAATTTTGACCTGTATATTGCAAATCAAGTTGTGACCTATTTTCGATCAAAAAAATTGTCTCTACAATTTTTAAAGAAAATTTATTTATTTATGTGATGGACGTCGATTAAAATAATAAATATGCAAGAGTTATAAAATTATTTATTTGTCCATAATTTAAAAAGAGTCAGGATAGAAATTCAATACATATTCAACAAGTATAAAAAAGAATTTATAAAAAAAGGTTGAAGTCCTTTTTTTTCGAAAATGTCAAAAAGTTCATTTTACTGTTTTGGAAAAATAGTACTACAGTTGACTCTGACTACCCGCACACTTTTCAATGTCCTCTTCGGGCCTTTTCGAGTGTGCAGGTGCTAAAAGAAGACACGTGGTAGAGGAGGCTCTGCAGTGACTCAAAGTGTTCACTGTAGAGAGTGTGCGGTTAGTCAGAGACAACTGTAAGTCATTAAAAATAATAGTAATAATAATAATAATAGTAAAATGGTCATTACATAAAGAATGAATCGATAAATAAATCAACTTTCGCCCTTTCCTTGTGAGAAAGTTGACTATAGGAATAGCAGCGAAAGAATGCACAAAAATAAATTAAAGTCGTACTGAATAATTAAAATTCATTAAGGGCATGTATTACTATACGATCCCTACCTTACCGACATTTTTTTCTCTGCAACGTTACGTCTACATTTATTGAGTTATTAAATTGAAAATTTCAATAATTAAAGTTAAAGCATTAAGATACGTTTATCTGGTCCTAAATTTTTATGAAAATAAAAAAAAAATATTTTGAAAAAAATGTTTTATTATAAATGTAAATATTTAGGACAGGAATTGATAACACAGTTCGACAAAAATTCGAGATATTCTAACCTAAAAGTTGTTATAAGCCAAGTCTTATAATTGAGAACCACGAGGGAAGCGTTCCTTCAAATATAGGTTGACCGCCTCTTCGGAAAAACACAAAGTTTTTCCTTAGAGTTTGGTCTACGTGACAAGCAACGCATTCCTTGGTGCCTTTACGAGTTTGCCTACAATTTTTTTTTCTTAATTTTTATTACTTTAAACCTTGAATAGAACATCTGCTAACAGATGTTGGGTCAGACTTTTCGCCTGACCCAAACTTTCTCACTCTTTA